>CM060948.1:239290546-239293046 GCA_030765055.1 Mantis religiosa | reverse complement strand
AATATTAGTAGTTATGGTAGCAATAGTAATGGGATTTCAAGTAGTGTTAGTTGTATCAGTATAAGTAACAATAATAATGGTGTTAGCAGAAGTAGTATAATAAGCAGTAGTGGTAGTATAAGTGGCAGTGCTTGACGTACTAGTCATATATCACTGTAGAACCATAAATGCCAGAACTTGAAACTATGAAATATCTATGTTATTATGTGCTCTTAATTCGAAAATGCATTCCGTTTTTTTCACATCACGTAATGCTTTTATTGTGTGATGCAATTCCGCTTGATTTCTAATACTCGCAGGGGTGTCACTCCATCTGCATTCTGAATGCATGTAAACATAAGATAATCTAGCAAGGTACACGACAATGGAGTTTATCACTTTTTGAATGGAACAAACAGCCAAGGAATTGAGCCTATGTTGGCCCATGGTGTTCCTAAAGAAAGACTTAATTCTTTTCAATGTACTGGAACCTCTCCTTGCCTCTTCTGTGAGTATTTGAATTGTTAGTTTAATTTGCAGTGTTTTCTTTACTTTAGGAAACGCCTCCTCAAAGGAGTATTGTATGAAAAAATTAAGAGTTCACTGAGTGAAGGGTTATCTTCGAATGTCGCATTATTTCAAATTACTGGTAATTCATTTATTAACTTTAAGTTTGAGATCATGGGATTGGAGTTTGATGGAAATTTTCTCACGGTGTCTGTAGGGAAATTTTCTTTGGGTCAATAATTCCAAAAGTATTTAATAAATGATACGTGAAACAAATAAGCACCAAAATAAGCAAATAAAATAAACATTTAATCATAAACATATTGTTTGGTAGAATTCCTGCCATACGTAAGCTTGTTACGGTACACGAGGGAGGATATCTTGAGATTTTCCTGTGTGAAGCTCCTGCTTTTGTCAGAGAAGAAGTTTCTATACAGTGAACAGGGTCTCTCAAAGTCGCATGACGTTACTGGAACGAGTGAAAAGCACCACATTTATTCTTGAGTTAATTCCTCTTTGATGTGCGTTTCTATACTAGAAAGCTTTTTAGAAATTTTACACTGATTAGTAACAAGAGTTTTTCATTAATACCTTCTAAGTTTCCCAAAGCAGTTTTAGCAATATCGTGAGTCTCTGAAGACGTTACTGAAATTTCATCTAGTGAATATTCCAAGGTATTATTTTTATCTTCCAACTGTATTATAATAGCAGGTACTTTGGTGAAACGGTTATGGATGTACGCTGTCTTATCTTGGATGCCAATATTAGCAAAACATTTCCGTACAGTGTCAATGCTGCTAGCATCTTCTGCACCTAAGAAGTACAACACTGTTTTTATTTCACTAAAGTGTTTTGCTTAGTATGACACATTCTTTAACCAAAAAGACAGTCGAGTCAAAACTGGCTGAGGAAGTAAAGACAAATTCGGAAGGACTTCATGAAATTTTTAGTCGGTGCCATTGCCTTTCTTTATGTTAGAGACAAGAAGATCCAAGTCTTTATATAGGCTCCTAACTGTTTGAGCGAGACGATGTAAACCGTCTGAAGGGTAAAATTATGGCTAGGAGTGAAAGTTTACATGATTCGGATAAAATAAGCTATTTTAATTAAAAAGTATAAAATAAGGAACTACGCCTCGTATTCCAGCAAAAAAGCATTTATGGGCATCTATAAGCATTTCGCTTATAAATCCGGACTCTATGCCCTTCGCTGACTACTATTTGTAAATAATAAAATTCAGACATAGTGTGATAGCCACTTCTGCTGCCGCATTAAGGTTCCAAAAGGTTCTGTTCCGATTCAGCATTTTGAGTGGTGCATATACTCTTTTTTTTTCTTTCTTTCAAATTCACACGCTAGATGGCACTAAGAACCGGATACGAATGTCATTCACTTTTGCCAATACAGTTATTTTGGTCCCTGTGTTGCATACTAAGTAATTGTAAAAGTAACATTTACTCAGTTCAAAATGCAATGTATTGTATTATATTAATGCATATAAAGCGTTTTCCATAATACCTATTATTGACCTATTTTGTACCTTATTTGAGCCTAGTGTTCGATGTGAATGAGACACTACAGTTGGCTAACTGTACACTATTTTAACGAAATTTTAGAGCTAAATATGGTAATTTAGGTTTTATAATAGCGACGTCAATTTAAGTCCTGAATAAAATATTCACTGATTTGTTAAACTCCCAAAGTTTAAAACGCCTGCGAGGGCATATGAACAGCAAGAAGGAAGCGAATAGATTTTCACAAAGACCTATTGGTAAGTAAGATGTTAGCATGTAGCTAAATACCGAAAATTAATATAATGACATAACCTGAATTGATTCTTCATCATATGTTCAGCTATAGTTAAATTTCTTAGATAAACGTACCAATTTATAATGTATCAAGGAGGTTGTAGATACAAAAGCAGTCACCGTGCATTAGTTTCATTAACCTCGTTCCTTAATTATTGTGGCAAGAAATATGATGGCAGAAATCGAAAGTGCAGAATCAGTGGAAA
>CM060948.1:239038046-239285546 GCA_030765055.1 Mantis religiosa | reverse complement strand
GGCAGTTCAACTCATATAAGGCAACATTGCCCTCAACGTTTGCAATTCGCCGAACCTGCACCTGCTAAGAGAACGTTTAGTGAATTATTTTCTGCGGTGGCCCACAGCATAGAGCCAACTGAAGGGTCCTCACAAAGTCGGGGAATGGAACCTAGCTATCTGCAGCAAAGTATTCCTGCCCCACAGGATGACTTTAAGTTGCCGGAAGTACGTGGTAAAGCGTGCAGTCCACATGACAAAGAGAGTGCGCCATACACCTCTTCGGATACTGAAATGTTGATGGAATGTGTTGCGCGGCCGGTATCGGTTCGACATACACAAAACAAAGGAAAGGGCGGAGCGGAATTGGCCGTGGATATCGACACTGACACAGCGGAAGATGATTCTGTTGGTGAGAGAGCAAAGTGCAGCAATAGTGATGCGGACAGCCTACAGGTAAACAAACCCCCGCGAAAAAAGAAGAAAGGCAGAAGTCGTGGTTCGGTGGTTCTCACCGGCGAGTCGGAACATAAACAACACCCAAGGGCACCACTGCTGAAGATATGGATACAACTCGCGATCTGCGGTTACGAAAGAAAGCTCCTACAGCAATTATGACTTAGAATGAAGAATTTGAGGTTTTCCATGGACAGGAACATATGCATAAGGACGGTGTGCAGGCAGATTCGTCGTAATTTATGGAAACAACCGGAGATTCCCCTCACAAACCAGTATCCTCTTATAGTTCTACGGAAAGTAAACATGGTTTTCCTTTGCTTAAACCGAAGGACTAAATATAGTTTTGGGACATTTACTGCTCTTCTGAATGTCGTGTTTTCCTTTTAGTTTTCACATGGCGCTGACCTTGACGGTGATAACCTTAAATTTCAATGGTAATTACTCCTCTACGAAAATGGCGATGCTACAGTCCTTTTTAACAGTTAATGACGTTGATGTAGTCTTTCTCCAGGAGGTAAAAACTCCTGACTTTTCAGTTATTAGACATTATAATGCATATGTGAATTTGGGAAGTGAATCATTAGGCACCGCCATTTTAAATAAATCAGGCATTGAATTAACTTCCATTGAAAAACTGCCTACCGGAAGAGGAATAAGTGGAGTATATAAAAATGTTCTTTTTGTCAACATTTATGCACCATCAGGCTCTAATGAGTACAAGGAAAGGAATTTGTTTTTTCAATCGGATCTTCCATATCTCCTGCGTTCCCTACCACAGTGTTATATTCTTAGTGGAGATTTTAATTGTGTTTTGGGGGCAGCAGATTGTACTGAGACATTTCGACCGAGTAATACTCTAAATGAGCTAATCAGAGTGATGCAAATGTGTGATGTTTGGCTACAGGTGCATTCAGTGGTACGCTATACACATTATACAGGAAGCTCAGTGGCAAGATTGGATCGTATGTATATTCCCGCCCGCCGGCAAAGTCACATACAAGCTGTTGAACTCATACCAGTATCCTTTAGTGATCATGAGGCGGTCAGTCTGTATATTTCCTTAAATTTGTGTTTTATTCCACATGGACGGTCATATTGTAAGCTTAATACCTCTTTACTGACTGATCCCACGGTGACAGCCAGATTTGCAGCGGTATGGATGGTGTGGAAGTCACGCTTGCCATCCTTCCTCAATTATACAGAATGGTGGGAGCGCCTTGTTAAGCCACAAATCAAACGATTCTTTCAACAGTGCTCCTATGCTAAACGCAAAGATGAGGAAAGTTTGATCAATTTTTATTTTCGATGTATTCGCGAATTGCATAATGCTTACCAACCAATAACAGACAGTGGGATGCGATTGAGACAACTCAAAGCAAAAATTCGTACGATTTATCGCAAACGAATGGAAGGGATACAACTTCGCAGTGGAGATGCAACAACAGTCGGTGATGAACGGATCGGATTTTATCATGTGATGAAATTGAGCAAGAGACGTCAAAGCAACAAGATTAAGCAACTTCAATTAGATGGGATTGAGGAGACGATTCAGCATGGAATCAGTGCTGCCTTCTATAGGCATTTTTCTTCCCTGTTCAGCGAGCCTACTGGAGAATTGGCCAGTTTACAACATGTGAAATTCCCATCTCTGCCAAAAGTAACTTCGGAAGAGAATAGTGCATTAGAGCAGCCCATTACAAAGGAGGAACTGTATGAAGCCTTGAAACAAGGAAAAACATCTAAAACACCCGGTTCTGATGGCATCCCGCATAAGTTTTATGCAGTTTTTTGGGATGTTATCGGTGATAATTTAGTGCATCTGTTTAATTGTATAATACAGCACAAGCAATTATGTGTGTCACAAAAGAAGGGTGTTATAGTGCTCATCAGCAAGAAACGAGATAAAGCTCAGGTAACTAATTACAGACCTATTACTTTATTGAATTATGATTATAAGTTATTGGTCAGAATAGTAGTCAATCGAATCTGGCCTTTACTTGATAGGTTGCTTCATCCAGCACAGGCATTTGGAACTTCTAATCGCTCTATCTATGATTTAACGTATTCTCTACATGATGCTGTAGCCTATTGTGGATATACTGGAAAACAATCAGTTATAGCCTCGCTGGATTTTAAGAATGCCTTTGATAGCGTGTATCATCAGTACTTGTTTCATATCCTGAAGTGGCATGGATTTTCTGAAAAAGTTATATCCGTCATAAAGTGTTTATATAGCGGCATCACCTCCAGATTGCAAATTAACGGATTCTTGACCAGAGAAATACCGATTAAGTGCTCCATTCGTCAAGTTTGTCCAGCATCCATGATGTTGTTTGCATTGGCCCTCAATCCTTTATTACATAAATTACATGACACAGTGAATGGTGTACAACTCAACGGCTATAAATTGGCAGTTTTAGCTTATGCGGACGATGTAAGTGTTCTTCTGTCCACGGAGTCAGATGCATCCAATATGACATGCGTCCTTCAGGAGTATGGCCATGTCTCTGGCTTGGCACTTAATGCTGATAAATCATGTATATTGCCCATAGGTCCAAGGAGAGAACCGCCTGCTCTACCACCCTTGAAGACTGTGTTGCAGATGAGAATTTTAGGTGTACTATATTCCGCCTATATAAACGAAATGCAGTCGATAAATTGGGCACCAATGGTACAGTCAATCAAAGTACACTGCAAAACTATGTATCACCGAGAACTTTGTTTATATGAAAGAATGTGGGTCATACACACTTATGTGCTTTCCCGGCTGTGGTACTTGGCACAAATACTTCCCTTAACGAAGCAACATCATCGGCAAATAACTGCAGCGGTTGGTTGGTATATATGGCAGGGGAATATTTTCAAAGTGCCTGTGACAATCCTCTATCAGCAACCGAAAGAAGGTGGTATTGGTCTTTGGAATATAGAGCTAAGATGTAGAGCGCTTCTCTTTAGTCGGAATTATATACTACAGCACAAAGACTGTACTTTCTCCAGCAAATGGATACAACATTGGGTTACTGCCGTCGGACTAGACGCCCTACTAGATGTTAGACCGGTTCCAACAACCCTAGACTATATGCGAAGCTATGTGCATGACCGAAGTTATCTTCTGACTGCAACTGACTACACCTCGAATAAAATCTATGAGCTATTGATGCTTCCCTGTAAGGCTCCTGCTATGCGCATATCCAGGAATTGGAGAGCGGGCACTCACTTTTCAGCTATGTTCTCTAACATCTCATCGAAGCATCTGTCGGCAAGACTCCGATCCCTATGATTTATGGTGGTACATGATATCCTGACCACCCGCAGTCGTTTACATATGATACGGCTCTCAGATTCAAGTAAGTGTATGCAATGTGATGGAGAGGATACCATACAGCATAGAAATTATGAATGTGCAGTTGTGGCGCCGATTAAGGGACGCCTTGTGAAGTATTTACAGCAACATCGTTTGACCTGATATGACTGGTGTACCCCACACATTCTTCTCGAACCGAACTTTGTGATCACTCCGTCTGCCAGACATCGGTTTTGTGTGTGGTTACTAGCTCATACAGTGTATTATGTACTGCAATATTCGGAGTATGTAAATCCTTTTGAATATGTGAGTTATCTGAAAACAGAGCACGAAAACTGAACTCTTTGGAGTTAAAAAATCTGCCAAGTTTTATAAGGCATATCAATTCTTTTTGGAACGAAGGTAATTGTTTCTGTAGCCATTTAGTGTTTAGTAATTTTGTTTCATTGTCAAACAAATTTGTTCTCTCATTTGTTCTGGTCCAAAATGTAAATATCAGAATGTGAAACAAATGTAAATATCAGGATATGAAATAAATGTATTAAAAATGGGTTTAGAAGAATAGTATGCCATGTTAAAGTGACATTTGCACACCATTGATGTATTATTCAATGGTCCATCTGTTCTCAACACGTACCAGCGATCATTTATGAGTAATATTAGTACATAGTTTCTATAATGCTAAGGGTGCCTTAAGGGTGATACACGTTCACTGGTGTGACCCACAGAAGTTTTACATGTCAATATACTGACATGAAACTAACACTTTGAAGCGTCGTGTCATTATTTTAAGTTGGAATGAACCCCTTAATCTTCGGCATAGAAAAAAATTGGTCAACCCAATCTATACGCCATTCGTTAAGATAATAATTTTGAAAAGTAGATATGCCTATACATAATTTTGTTACATAAGCACTTCTTATTTCATTCCAGCGAACACATTAGGAGTTATGGACTGTCAAAGGAAATAATGCTTAAATGTGAGAGCAATTAAATTAGACGTACTAAATTATTTTCTATTAACAACTCAAATACTTAGTTCCATCACTTTCAGTGCATAATTAAGACCAAAAACGGCAGTAATGTTTCAGAATGTAACCTTTCGTTGGGTTACTTATATAACACACATTAATTTGTATGTCATAGCCTGAGAGACTTACACTATGCAGAGAGAACTGATTGCCATCCGGATCAGAAATTACATTGCTTAAAGTCTTGCCAAATTAAAATAAACCATTTACACAAACAGTTGGTGTGTGCATTAAGAAATCATATTTCACGGCACATGAAATTTTGTACTCTAGGAAGATATACTGTGCTTTAAAGTGTACATTTAAAACTGCACATTGCCTTTGTCAGAAAATGTGCTGACAAAGGCAATATGCATTTAATATCTACATATCATTAAATTATTTACAAATTCAAGGCTATAATACTCTTGTGTTGCAAATACAAAAATAAACATATGACTATATACAAATTTAATAATTTGTAACTTAAAACTTCATTTATCTTGTAAGAAATGATGAAACATTTCTTATAAATTATTCGGGATCGCAATTTCATGGAAATTCTTCCACATCGTCAGCCGGAACCACAAACCGGCTGACGATGTGAAAGAATTTCCATGAAGTCGCTATCCCGAGCAATTTATAAGAAAATTTTCATCGTTTCTTATAAGATAAGTGAATTTTTAAGTTACAAATTATATATGTATATATATGTTTGCTTCACTGTTAATAGCTTCATATTTTACGTATTTAAACATATGACTATTTAAAACGAATCACAGTTTTTATGTAGATATATTTTTAGTCATTGGACTGTATTTTTTTCCTTTGACTACAATGGTCATTTCGGCATCGTTCTCCTTTGGAACATACCGCCTATTGGCTATGGTGTTAACTCGTAGGCGTTGGGCTGCTGGTACTTTGGATTTTTAATCATTAAATCAGGAACACATTTGCACTCTCATTCACACTTCCAGACCCTGAAAAAGATGAGGAATCATCTTGGCTGGAGAAAAGTCTACCAACCCCCAGCCGGAAATTGAACCCGGGGCCCCTCGCACGGCAGACGGGTGTTCCACCGACTGAGCTATGGGGACAGCCCATGTATGTAATCATAATAATTTATTCTGCACTTCTAAATGGTAATGGTACCAAGGAGAACAAAGTTAATAAAATAGTGTCACTTATTAAATTTATTCCACTAGTTGCTGACACAGCAACTATGTATGTACTAATTTATACGGTTTTACTACATTACTAATGAAATATAAATCAATGACAAATTTCAGGTCCTTCTCTCAATATCCTTTTATAAATTGTGCCGCAAACAAAGTATGTAATTCTTTCAAATTCTTATAAACATAACCATAAATATATCTGCTTTGATCTCTCTTTAGAGATAGTGCTATTTTTGTACATAGTTGTTGGAAGCTTCGTTCAAAATCTATACATATATATATCTCCTTATTAATGGTTTTTTGTTTGTTTTTTACTCCACATGTAGAACGATACAAGAAAAATATTTGGCTGTACCTTATGACACAATTCACTATTTGACAGCTAGTGACTTCAATTCTCATCTCTCTCTTTCTCTCTGTGTGTGTCTGTCTCTCCCTCTCTATGGGGTGACCATCGTTATTGTCCAGAGGGGAAAAAATGGAGATAACTGATGTGGAATTAATACATGGTGAGAAAGCGGCATCCTTTTAGGCTCAATACTGTTCTGAATCAGCGACAGTTCTGGCTTTTGTAGATGACATATTTTTACCACATTAAAAGTTGAGTGTGTTAAATGATCTTTTTTATGGACGGGAGTGAAGGAATCGGTTCTCCATATTGATGGAAGTTAATAAACAATTACGAGAGTATATCGCAAAGCTTCTACTAGACTACACAGAAAATCTTGTGATTGTCATAATATTAATATTGAATTTAGTAGTCGAATTAAAGATATTAGATGAGTAGTTTATAATAATACGGTTTGAACGCAAGTAAAATGGACGTACCTTCATTGCAGTTATTATGGACCGTTTTAATTCATACTAACAAAGCAGATGTTGTAACTTTTCTACAATTAGAATTCATAAAAGCCTTGGAAGGAAAACAGTACCGTTTCGGAATGATAAATGTGGTAGATTTGTTAAAAGCAGAAAGGCTGCTTTGTCTTTAATGAATTCTTTCACAATAAAAGACAATTTGATTAAGTGTGAAAATAAACCGAAGGAATTTCTGAAAAGGAAGTTTGACAAGAGTGAAATAACAGCTATCTACAATTCTGTATTTTCATTAATAAATACACAAGTTTAACTTGTATCTGATGCACAGTTTCGAAGCGAGTGTCATAATGTGCAACATAGCGAACGTGATGACTGTACACACTAAGCCATTGTTTCATTGTGTACTTCTTGGACAACTGTAAATATCCGGTTCGGTAACTTTAGTCCCTTTTGAATATTAAAAGCTCAATTGATTCTCTCCTAAACTTTCAAGGCAGGTAAATTGAGTCCCTCGACCCGTAATTGTGACAAAATTTTCCCTCCCACTTTGTGCAGACTTGGGACTCACAATCATTTAGCAGGTTAATGTGGTTAAAAATTCTGTCGTGCTGAAATCGAATTTAAAAGAAAAGCCTTCCAAAAATCAAATGTCAGTATATCCTTATTAGTAAACTTTACCATCTGCTCCATCGAAAATGTTTCTTCCTCCAATGTTTTTTTTTTCTTTTTTCCTGTACTACGTAACTCAACATATGTCAATGAAGTTATAAATTTTTGGGTGTGAGTGTAAAACAAGTTATTTAATTTGGTATGGATGGCGGACTCTATTTACCGCATGGTTTAGAAAGCTTGGGACTCATTTTACCGATTAAAGAATCGCAAACAACTAATTATAGACTCAATTTACGTATCCCTGTGAATATACCATGTCGTGACACTACTGAAGGTAATGGTTTCCCGGATGTACCTTTTACTGTCAATGAACTGGAATTTGCCATTATGAAATCGGGAACTAGCTCCTGCACGTGTTGGATGAACGGATTTTCAGAATCGCCTTAATCATCCTTCTAGATTTATGTGATGAAATTTTCAGGACGGGTATATTCGCATAGAAGTGGAAGCACTTCTTTGCGCTTTCATACCGAAAGTTAATACCAAAAAATTCAGGCTTATATGTACGTCACCATGTCTGAAAGTCTTTAAAAATGTTACATAGTAGAATAATTTGTGGTAGTTAGAATACTCGAAAGACATCTCCACTAAGATTTTCATTCTCAAAAGCAATATTTTGGATAGATAAATATCACATGATTAACTGTAGGAGTAATTCAAGATTTTGAAGAAAATGAATTACTATTTCTTGACGATAGCGTTTTACCTGATGTTCTATTTTGAGACATAAAGGTGCTGGAATTCAATCCTTAGCTGTAGCATTTATATTCAGTTTAATTTCAGAGAGGATGCTAATATTCTGATATACCACTACTCATGAAATTCGAACAGTCCTTCCTGCCTCAAGGAAGTTTTCTAAATTCCATACTCTCTCAATTTACATGAAATTCAGTATTTATATACGAACACTCGTAGCTGCCGTGGTACTCAGCGTCCGATTCTATATTGGGTATGAAATACCACTTAATTTTACTCAGAGGCCTCTATCAGTTTTGACATTCTTTTACGTTCCGTAAATTTACAACACGATACCACCGGCTTTACTCCCTTTCCTAAGGAACCGTGTTAGAATTTTTACCCGCAAAAAGATGTATTACCCTCTGCTGGATTTGAACCCGCAACCTCGTCAACCAGAGGCTCGTATGTTACCCCTAACACTGAGGACGACAAAAATATGTGGATATTAACATAACCACACTCAAATATTTATCATTTGGCTAATGATAATTTGTCATACTCAAGAAGTAATGCGACGCTAAAATCATTGGTAAAATTAAAAGAGACCCTTCCAAAAATTAATACACTTTTATAAATAATTACGTTTCATTTAGCTCCAGAAAATTGTCAACTTTTGCTTTTAACAAGTATAGTAAATAATGGTAAATTGTCTTGGGAAATATAATCAGTAAATGTAATAAATTTTACGAGGTACACATTTTGAAGTTACGTTAAAATGGAATGCACATATTGACTACATAAATTGCATTCGTCAAATGGTAATTATCAGCTACCTGAGACATACTTGATTAGAGCAGGTTGGCACGTTTATCTCATTTTACATAAATCTTTCCTAAGATCAAGATAGCATATTTAAGTTTCATATACTATGATATGATATATTTATTGTGCATATTCCAAAATGTTAACAATTTACAACTTTTGGCTACATTTATTTGTCTTTACCTTGTTGCTACCTTGGCTTGCATGACACCCTGGTCTTCTGCTCTACCAGGTAGCTCTTAACCTCCATACCTCCTTGATTACTTAATTAGTTCCTTTCTTCCCCCTCATCTTACTTTCTTAATTAAAAGTCAGTTTCAGATAATGAGAGAATTCAGGGCAGATCAATCTTTTGTCCTTGAAGCATAAGAAAACCAACCCAGTGCATATACTTCTAGTGGAATAAAAAAATTACCCAAACATAAGATTCAAATATATTTATAAATACTTTTTAACCAAAACGCCATTCTATTTTAAACATCCTTACAATTTCTTTCTGGACCATCCTCAAGAATAAAGAAATAATCCAGTATAAGGAAAAAGTATCATTATTATTATGAACTTTATGAACATACTATAAATCATTTTCTAACCATCATACAAATACCGTATTATTTTTCAATTTCATTTACTATACATTATCTATGCCAGTTCGTCAAAGCAAAGAAAAGGGAATCAGTAGATACCCCATTGTTCAAGCACCCGAAATTACCAATAAATAAATAATATATTACAATTAATCGTCTTTGAAGTGGCAATACATCCATGAAAGAGTCTCTATTTTAATTCAACATTCAAAAAAAATAGAATATGTTCATGCGATTTAGCTAAAGCAAATCGTATATTCTGGCAATACCGACTGTTACAGAAGGAATGAAATTGTTTAATTGAAGGTTCAGTGAAACTTAAAGTATTATGGTTCTTATTGGTTATGGAAATCTCTGTCTTTAATGGTTAACATTAAACCAGGTGTATTGCATTTATTTATTTTTTTGGTTTACCGCATTACTATGAATTATTAAATTGATGCTGGATGATGTTGCACCGATAGGCAGAATGAGTTAGAGTTCCTGACACCTAATGTATGCTTTAGGCAAAAAAGACAGCAATTCAAGTGCAGCATTAATCTTGCGGACCCAAATCCACCATTTAGAGCGCTGCATACGCTCAATATTGTCAAACGCACACATTAGATGACACTGCAACTCGTGCGTTAAATATTCAAGTCTATTAATCTTGACCGTTGTGTTGCATACTAAATAATATTTTTAAAAATCTTGTGCGTTGGACTCCCGTGACATTCTCTACTCTTATAGAAACTCTTTTCATAAACGGTTGTTCCTTTGCGTAATTGTTTTTAATCCAAATAAACATTTACAGAAACTCTATTACTGCTAATCCTCTTGTAGATGTAAGGGAATGTGGGAATGTATTAACACAGTAGCAGGGGCGGCCGCTGTTTAGGAGCACAAGTACACGTGAACCCCAATACTTGTCTTGTAGAAACCCTTTTCCTCTTTTCATTCGTTATTTGTATTTACGACGCTAATTCCTTTAGAATGTATAGTAAGTAGAGGGCGATAGCTTGAGTATGTAGCAACGTTGCAGCTAGCACACGAGCCTTGTGCTAGTACATCATGTAACGTTTAAAGCTCTGCGCATGCGTAGACGACGGATAGGCAATGGTTGGGTACGCACAGATCAAAACACAATTACGATGTGCACGTTAATTCACATCGGCAACGCCAGAGTTCTTGGTCATCTCTTGGAAGTGCTACTATCTATGGAGTTTAACTGCAACTATCTCCAAATGCAGATAATGTTTACAACTCCTGGCGCTATCAGCTATTGTTGCATTGAATGCACTGTATTATTACGGTACAGTTTTTAAAGAGATGTTTTGTTTTAAACACTGTGGTAAACTTGGAATTTGTAGGTGATCAGCAGGCGAGACAATTCTGAGTTTCCTAGTGTATCAAGCACAACTAGTACTTTAGTACAAAGCAATTATTCTTTGTTGTGTGCAGCGACCGACAACGAGATTTTCTAAACTTTGTGACCGTTGAACTTCTCACAGGAGGTAGCCATGAACTCGGTAGATTCCATTTTAAGAAGTAAAATAGATAAACTTGATTTACGAATAAAAAGTTGTAATAAAGCGACTAGGGCGTCCGCAGCCCAATTTGACAATTGAGCATGTTACAAAAGTCAGAAGCAGGACTGCAGGCGTAAATTTAGCAACAATGTATACACAACCTGTAAATGGCTATGCGGTTGCAGTATTAGAAATCCAGTTTTTTGCTTTCCGTGCCTTATGTTTGAAGTAGGATGTGCTGACTTGGTACATCTCAGTGAAAAGATAAAGAAGCACAGAAATTAACACTCACATAAGAATGCATGTATTCTGTTCGCCATGTTTGGTCGTGTGAATATTAGTGCACAGCTGGACAGAGCTTACAAACTATCAGTAAAGCGACACAATGAGCAAGTTGATAGGAATAGATACATTCGTTCTAGGCTAATATATTGTATAAAATTTTGTGGGGCGTTTGAGCTAGCATTCACTAGTACTAGTGGTGGTGGTAGCAGTAGCAGATAGTGCTTGTCTGCATGTCTTGTGAAGACCCACATTTTTATTCCACGAGCCGCCACTGCACAGTACACAAATATTTCGAGAGATGGTCGCTATGTGATGGGTGTGAAATTCCGTTTTCTGTGCGTGGATTAGAATTAGGATTTACTATGGAGGGGGTTCAACGCGGAGACCAGTCGTGATCCTTTGTACCTATGCTCCCAAGTGAGAAACCCCGGGAAGGAAGGATGAGGTGAGAGGAGAATGAGGTGAGAAGAGACACAGGACACCCGTACCAAGGAGCCACGATAGCGCAGAGGGCAGGGTCCGTACATATAACTTAGATAGAGATCTCCCCTGGAAGGCCAGGACAAAGGACATTACCTCCTACTGTTTTACGGAAACTGGCCCAGCAGCTAGTTCGAAGATCGGCAACCGACCTAGAGGAACAGGAAGCAGTTTTCCTCAGAGCATATCATCCTGCCATGCACCGCCGAGACACCCGCCCACACTTCTACCGTGAAAGAGACCACTAGATGAGAGATGATGTGAAATGATAATGGAGATGAAGTGCAGGGACAGGAAATTTGGAAGATGTAATTACACTACCTAGCATTTATCAGCAACCGTGGAAAACCCCGAAACATCCCATGGGTCAGGTAGATCGGCCACGGGAATCACACCCGAGCCTCCTTGTCTGGGCCGCAGACGAAACCGCCTGAGCCATCCCGCTCGGTTCTCTTTGCGTGGAAACGAGTTTAAAAAAGAAAACTGATATGCATTCCCATTTGATAAAGGCGTAAGTGTTGCAAAATTTACATGGTTCGCTCCAGACACACAAATGAAATGTATTGGACACAAACTGCCTGCTTTAACGAGATCCAGATCCTTTTATACAGTACGAGTTTGTCTACTTCTTACAGCTTACGAGCGAAAGGTACCCAGAATGAAGAGGTCTGTTAAAATTTATTGCATTTGTGCGTTTCCTTCTATGTGTTACATTTCTCACGAATAGTTATGTATTAAAAGGCAATCAAACCTGCTAGTGAAATTAAAAGCAGTATTAAGCCAGATGTTTGTCCTACAGTTCATTGTAAATAAAATAAGGCAGTATGTTTCTCAACTTAAACCTTAGATTTATTAAAGATTGCATAACAAACGTATTATTCTAATTATCACCATGATTTTGATCCACAAACTTCGCAGCCACAGAGCAATCGCTATTTCTGAAGGGAAAACAGACGGAAATTATTCGAATATCTGTGTTTTAAAACATTCGTCCGTCATTTTAAGCAACAAGTGCAAAAAAAAAAAATCTGATAATAGACAGTACCCCCATTGCCGCCATATGCACATCATGCCCACCTTGATAGCGTAGATAGTAGCGTGTCTGCCTCACGTTCAAGAGGACCCGAGTTCGAATCTCGGTTAGGGTGAGTTACCCGGATCAGGTGTTATCTGGGGTTTTCCCTTATCCTTAAAGACGAATGTCAGATAGCTCTAAGCTCCAAGGACCCCGGACACATTTGAGCATCATTTCACCAATTTCATTCATCGTCCGATATGACAACGTTGGAGGACGTAAATTGAAAGAAAGAAAGACTGGGACGTCACAAATTGGTTTACTACGCCAGCAGCAATCTGAGGCGTTACTAAGGAAAGTAAAACATATTTTCCTCCCACTTTCAATAGAACTTAACAAAACAATGCAGTAACATTTCTTGTTTACTTAGGAAACAACTTTTGATCAGAAACCTTTTTAGCCTGGCACATGTTTCCATTTGGTGGCTCATGGGACACAAAACAAACAAATGTGAGAATTTCCCTTTCCTTGTCAGTGACTAATAACTTGTACTGATATTTATCAGCTCTTGTAACTACAAGCACCACTTTTAACAGTTTAAAGTCATAATACCATAAAATTATCTGTCTCCATTCCTTGGTCTTCTGCAAATGTTTCCTATTATAATGCCATACTTCAAAAAGCTTGGTGACACGCCATGTGGTGCAGGCCACAGGTTGAAAACCACTGATTAATGCGTTCTAGGCTTTGTGGTCTGAACGCTCGACTGTTTGCGGCTATCCAACATCCTGCCTCCATTTACAGCGCCACCAAACCTTCTCTCGCAAATGTCCGTTCTTCTGGTCGGTCTTCCGCTCGAGATGGAATTTTGTGTAACCATGGTAACCGTAATGCATAAAACAAGCACGTATCGTGTAATGACATGTAATGCATTTCGGGTTTAGTTGGTTTTCATTGCGTGTGTGAGCGTTTAACATGAGTAATTACTTCAAAATATAAGTAATTAGTTTGTTGTTTAGAACAGTTCAGTTTGTAAATTCTCATTGTAATAAACCTATGGCATCTATAGCTGACACTTCTCTGAATTATAAGGAAAAAGCCTGCCTGATTTAATGTACCTATGTCGTATGTATAATGAACTAACAGCTTTTGTTAGCACAAGTTTTAATAGCACCCTAAAGTGCTCTTCTGTCCTTTTTTAATTCTACCAAAAACTTTTTCTTCACATCTGCTTGGAAAACAATGTTTACATTTTCCAATAAAGTATTATTGCTAAAGCTCATTCTTTTACTGAGCCTCGGAGACGTTTACACAAACTTTGCATATATGGACGCATTTCCATTACGTACAACAGGAATGAATGCAGTGGGCTTAACGGTAGTGAAATCTTATAGAAACTATTCTTTGAGATGCGTACTCTACTTCATATTACACGGCGTACGATTTTAGAAGGCATATGAGCTGAACCAAGCCACATGATGGCTATCCTGTTGCCAAATGATGCGCCAGAGAGTGGAAGATCGGGAGATGGAACGAGGAAAGTAACATTTGTCGTCTGACGAAATGATAGAACGTAAACTTACGCAGCAAAGAATAATCATGATAACATTATAAATTGTAACATTCCATATTAACATGCTTATTTACTGAACTTGACGTATCTGGATTTCTGAAGACGACTTATTGTAGAGGAGTTGCTAGCTTAAATAAAATAAATGAAGGTTACACCAACTTCTTTGCTGAAAGTTTTGCCCTCTTTCACAATACGTGACACAGTGCACACTCACATTGCACGCTTTGGTCGCGAGTTTTTGGCTTTGTGAAAAATTGATCCTGTAACACACTTCCTCAGATGACAATTGCTTAAAGAAACTGTAAAATTTAAAAATAATATTTCTGACCAGGGAGAGGAGTACTTTACTCTAGTAATTGCGCCACTGGTACCAGGCTTTTAAAGTGACACTGTTAACAGTTAATAAAACACAATTTAAACATGGGCATTTTCTGCTTATTATCATAGTCAAACAAAGCACCTTACACTCAATTTTGCATCACGGACTGGTCTTGAACGGTACTTCAAAGAATATGCGCGCGCGCCCCTTGTTTGCAGTGATCCGTGGTCAGTTAATTTATGAATAAATATATGCATTTCCTAATGACACTTGGTAATGTCTTAGTACTGCGTACTGTCTGCCCAGGACAAGAAGGTAAGGTAGAGGAATGTGTAACGTAATCACTTTTGCTGTCCTTACGGTGTTCATCCTCGCCTTCCGAGTATGACAAGGGTGCTAGGTTCATTTAGAACACAAGTGTTGTCATATTATCCACTCTACATAATATTTATCGCTGCAGTTACTGAAACTAGCATTAAATCTGGCAACACGGGTAACTTATATCTACTCGATATACTTATTTTCTAGTAAAGAGATCCACTAACACTAACTGCCCATCATTCCTCTCTAGCCTTTTTGTGGTGGGCAGACAATAATGACAAGCAATAGCACACAGACAACATTGGAAGTTGAAGCATGCCATAAGCATAAACATGGGAGTCGGGTGTTATTCTCGAAGCGATAACTCGAGAACCGTACGACGTACAAGAATTACCTTTGTACAGACTGAATCAAAAATTTTGATATACCAAGGCATATTATAATATCGAATTTCCAAGTGTAATTTTGGGCGTATGAAAAAGAGAAATGTCTGTTGCTCACCCTTGTGCTGTATGTTCCGAACTAGGCAACGCTGCACGCCTATGATATGACAGTCGCTCTAGGCGAGCCCTCCCTAGCTCCGCCGCATATGCCTTCTAATGCCGTACCTACGCCTTATAATCGACATAGAATATTTACAGAAATTATCTTATTGCTCATTTTCTCTGAATGCAAGGAGAAAATGAGAATATGGAAATAGGCTTTAAGTGATTGATAAAGCTTTTAAAGAGCTGGTTGCCATGTGATGACATTGAAATTGCGCTCTCTCTGCATGGCTAAGAGATTAAAAGTTAAATAGCGTCTCTCTGTTTGAGAAAAGTATAACTATTATAAAATTTAGATAAATAGAAACTAAAATTTCCTAAATGGTTCACCACACTAAAGGTGTAAGTCGCAAATTGTGTGTTTTAGCGATATCTCTGTATTTTGTGTAGAAAGATTTTGTACATCTCTTAAGGTTTTTAGTAAATAAAGTCATCCAGAATGAAGAGGGCTTAAGAGGACATTCCAAACACAAAATAAAAAAATAAATTTCATTTTTAATGAGGGTATCTTAGCTAAGGATATGGAACTTAAATCCAAATTGTTAGAGCCAGCTTTAAAATGGTCGAAGGCTTTAAAAACAGTTTCATATAAACGGTAGTTTGGGGTAAAGAGATTTTCTTTAAAATTATCGTGTCTCATCCTTTAAAGATGTTGAACTTAAATTTGGTAATCTGTGTTTTTATTTTTAGAGTTGTGCTCTTCCCATACACACAATCGGGCGCAGATCTTTCTAAAGATGCTTTTTTTCGTTGCAGAGGGTCCCAAATGTGTATTTCCGGTGAAATATTGCTATCGATGTTTTGGGTGGAATGAAATAAATCCCCTAATTTATATGTATTAGTAAACAAAGTAAAATAGACTAACTGCCATCTTGTGTTGAGAAAATAATTTAAACAATCAAGCTAATAAAAACAACAGAAAATTTAAGTACAAAAATATAATTTCATATACATTGTGTGCTTACATGCTTTGTCTAGTAATTTTTGTCTATATCCTTATTGTTAAACAATTATACAGATCTCTTTCAGAACGAAGAAAACCCGTAAGCTATTCGCAAATAATAATTCGTGATATACAAATTACTTTCATTAAATAATTTTAAAACGTGTAATTTTAATAAATATTGCTAGAGCCATTTTTGTTAAAATCAAAAATAATGAAAACATTTCTATGTAATGGGTAGTTTGAGTTGGGGGATTGTGTTGTACATCTTTGTATCCTATCTTTGGAAAATATTCAACTTGAATAGTAAGTTTGATACTTGCTAAGTTTAGTTCTTCAGATATACTAATTACACAGAGAAAACACGCACACATATACATTCATACAGACACCTGGGAAAGTTGTAATTGTTTTTACTCATAGAGCCTCCAAACGATTATTTCCGCTCAAATAGGTATTGCATTTTTTGTTGGAACACAATACTTCCTCCAGTTAGTATAGTGTAGGAATCACAAAATACTGAAAATATCTAAGCAATAATCACAGTTTGTTATCTATGGAATGGCTGATACCACGGAAAACTGATTTGAAATAAATTGGATATATAAAGCGCCCAAAGTTTTTTGTAGATGCTCTGTTATAGTTCACTTGTTATTAAAGTTATAGAAAATACCTTCCCAATGAAGAGAATTTGAGATACAAATTCCAATTTTCAAGTCGATATTTTAAATATGCGCTATTTTAATCAAAATTTTTAAATCCAATTTTAAAAGTATAAACTATCTTAAACACTTTTTCCATGTAAAAGGTAATTTGGAGCGGGGATTTACTTGAAAATCTGCATGTCAAATCTTTCTCATATTTACCTATCGAAGTGTGTACAGGGGGGCTTAAAACACAAATTTTCATTGAAATCTCTACATCGAATATTTGTGTGGAGTACAATACTTCCCAAACTGGAGACAACCCATCCCGCCCTGTTATGTTCCTGCCAGATCCTCAACACATCCCTCTCGAATTTTAAGAGATGACTAAGTGGAACCAAAGGGAGCAAACCGGATTGACCAAAAATACAAATTGCGGATATGAGGTATCCATTAAGAGTTGTTGGTAAGACTAGAAAACAAAGTTAGTTGTCAAAAATAAGAACTGCATTGAAAACACGTCCTGTGCAGTGTAATTTATATATATATATATATTAATTTTAACTGACAGGGGAACTGTCAGTATGCTCATACCTGTATTCGCTTCAGAGTTTGATGGCATCATCTCTGCTCTATGTGGGGCCTGTGTACCAAAACCGGGTGTGGAGTATAGCTTAAAGTACCCGAAAATGAGTCCAGAATACGTAGAAACATACATAAGACAATATTGTACGGGAGGGATTGTTTACCCCTAGCGGCCTACACATGGCATAGTTAAGGAGCGCCATTCTCCAAACCGGAAACCCAGCTGACGAGGGATGTGCAGCAGCTATTTGCAACTGGTCGCATGCGGCACTTCCCGGCTTCAGTTTTGGACGTTACGGTTCTACTCCGCTGCAGATTTTTGGTGCACATGGTTTATACACAGCATGTATTATATCATCCAGTTTTCAGATATGTAGCGGTGTAAGCACAGTGATATTTCCCTTGTACGATGTTTCGTACACTTAAACAGAATGATTATAAAACAACCAAGCAAGTATAGGAAGCTCGAATAGCAGAATAAGACAAAAACAGACCCAGAGGAAGGCCATGGAAAACATGGGATAACGAAGTATCGGAAGGTGACATAGGAAGGGACCAAAAAGATGTTAAATAGAAAGCAATGGAGAGGTCCCGCGAAACCTTAAGTTAGTGAAGTAAACAACACTTCCTGTTACCCAATATGTATAGGTAGCTAGCTAATAAACCGTAGTTGTTTTTAATTTACGTCCTCCAACATTAAGTCATATCGGACGACGAGTGGATTTTTTTTTTTTTATAAAAAAGGTATATATCTATGTACATAGATATATATTTTTATTTTCCTTATTTAACCATTTTTATTGTTTCCGTTTAATTACCTATCTGTTTTCTGTAGTTTCACGCACGTACACTATACACATAAACACCCATGCCCAGGGCGGTACTCGAACCCGCGACCCTCTACGCGGTGGAACGCTAGAGACATACGTTCTAACGACCATGGCTACGAGGGCCGACAGTGGAATGAATGAAATGATGCTCAAACGAGTCCAGGGTCCATAGAACTTAGAGTTACCCGACATTCGTCTTTCAGGATAAGGGAAAACCCCGGAAAAACTAATATCGAGGTAACTCACCCTGACCGAGATTTGAACTCGGGACCTCTTGAACGTGAGGAGACAGGCTACCATCCGCGCTACCGAGGCAGGCCCGTAGTGGGTTGAGAAATACATATGAATGTAACTTCAATACGTTTTAAAAGTGCTTACGCTGTTTAGCTGTTGCTTGTGATGCCATCGGAAGTGCGTGGTATGTCAAACTCCACTTTCAAACATCTGGGCTACAATTCGCTTTTCCAATGCCCCGTTTACCTTTAAAGAAATATGTTGTGTGATAATTATTTCGCAAAAGTTTATCGCAGTTATTATTAAATAATTATAAATATAAGATCTCATAAGAATAGTGTGCAAAAGCTAAACAAAGCTGGACGATATGTGCAGAGAAAGTCTGATCTTTCTGTTTCATTATTTTATATACAAAGTACGATACAATATATTTTAGCCCTTATGTACTGAGTATTTTAAACACTCACTTCATTGTGATGGTTTTCCTAAAGGCACAAAATCATTAGTTTACTCTATGTATAGCAAAATAAAAAGTTATTGATTAATGCTCCCTTTTGAGAGCACGGAAACAAAGTGCTGTGACGTATCCACAGCTGATGATGACAGTTCCGCGACCACACAGAGTCGCGGCAAATCACTGTTGAAGCAACTAATCCTTCTGCCATGTGTTAATTTCGCAGAGAGTATTTTATTATCTCCTTGTATTAGTTTTCCGACTGTCCGCATGCAGCCTGGCAATGAGAGAGGGATTACTCCGGATTAATTACTGACAGGGGCGAATGTAATACAGGGTGCTCCACAAGCAGCTGAAATAAAGGGATATTGCTCGCTTCACTCACAAAAAACCTTGCTCTAGCCTACCCTTTACCTCATCAACAAGCCTTTGTTGTCCCCTCTTTTCCCTTTCTTTGAGAAAAGACAGGTTGGCATATAGAATAACATTCAAAAATGCAATGTCATAAACGGAATTTCAAATACGGATCTTCGCCTTACTCCGCCGTTACTCTATCCACACGACATGCCAACTCATTGTACAACTTACCTACATTCTGATGCTGGCATCTAGTTCCAGTGGCGTATCATTTTAAACTTGAAATGGTGGTGGGGGGAGGGTTAAATATGATACCATCTGAAATATACAAACAAGTTTCGTAGGAGGCGTTGTTCTAAATTATATTCTTTCAAGAGGGAATGCATACGAAAATACAATATAATCGAATCCCCAAAATTGCAGGCAGCAATTTCGTCCATATTGTGACACAAGTCAGGTTTTGAAAGCCCGCACCGGGCAGTGCCAGAAATAAACAAACATGAGTAGTACCCTTCTCAATGTAATTACTAGAAGCGCTCTTCGGATAATTATAACGTTTTGGAATATGTTTATTTTCACTACAATCCTACTATAAAGATATTCTTTAAAATATATAAATATTTCGCCGTATAATATCCCAATTCTTATTTAAATTTAATATTTATTACTGTTGTAGCAGCCTTCGGAATTATAGCAGCAATATTAAGATTTGTTAACTTCTCATATGAATTTAATAAAAAACTAATACTTTTAGTAATATTAAGTTTAATATTAACTGCAATCCAAAGATGATGTGAATTGTGTACGAGAAAGAACATACTGGTTTTCGATGAGGTATAATCCTATTGGTTGTGTCAGAAGTTGTTTTTTTTTTTTTCTTTGTAGCTTTCTTCTGAATTTTTTGTCATATTTCTCTAGCACCGTTTGTTCTTACAGTATGTAATGATTTTCGTTTATTTCCCTCCCCCTCCAGAACATTCTAAAATGTTATGTAGAAACATTCAGAGTCTATATAAACCAGTGTGTCCGCGAATGTATGGAGAGTGCAAGTGTAATTCTGGTGCGACAAAAAGTGTTTTTCTTTAAGTTTGTGACGAATGTTATGACGTACAGTGTGTGGTGCTACTGGAAGAGATTAATGAGGTCTTGCATTCGATCTCTGTTGGATGTAGCTTTCGGAAGAAGAGGCTATGTCGTACGTATTTCACTGTGTCGTTATGTGAGAAAGAAAGCGAAGTGGCAGTGAATACCAAGTAATGACCATGAAAAGTTTAACTAGGTCGCATTAATAAAGTAATACTGCCGTAACAGCTAAAAAGCTAGACAAAATCAAATAATGAGAAATGTTAGTAAAATAAAATAAAATTAATGCGTGCAAAAGAAAGTGAGATGATCTTGCACAACACAATGATGATCGACTGTTTTGTTTTCTTTACCTCAGTGGTTAATGAAGTAAGTATTAATTAAAATAATTTGATTACAAATGCCAAACCTCTACTAAAAACATTGGTTTTGATACGTTGATGGTGTTGGGCTGCGAGGGTAAATATGCTGAGAGAGTCACTATTTCTTGAAAACTTTCAGATAGTGAAAATTCCCCATATCGGTACAGAGAATTGAGATGAGTCCTTTTACAGCGCATGCAGTTTCGCCAACAAAGAGCGACAGCAATGGCTGCCTTAATGAAGATTTGTTTTCCAAATATTACTCTTATCTTGACCCCCTCCTGTTCTTCATTATTCTCAAGTTCCTTTGTACCAGCAAAGGCTAACTGAAATCCATGTACATCTACAAAGGTTTTGAAATGTACAGCGAATAAACATGCAAAATATATATTTTAGACAGACGAAGGTAACGGAGGCGCTTTTAGTATTGGATAGTGTCAACTAAAAGGAGAAAATTATGTCACTGACTAGTTCTATAAAGTAACAACGTTCCAGGGCTATCAACTTTTAATTTCATGATATGAAGATTTTTATCCGAAGTATCTCATTAACAGTTTTTTTTTTTTTTTGATGGCACATGGTAAGAAACATTCTAACTAGTCATAGTGAAAATGTGCCTATTTTCGACATATTTTGAATATAAACTCATAAAACTAGGTATTAAAGTTACGTAAATAATGTTATTACTACCTTCTCCCCAAGGAACTATTGTTTCAAATTGTAACAATTTACAATAAATACGATGAGCGTTCAAGCTATTACAGCTATTTTTTTTTTCTGAACTGGGACCAGATAGGAACTTATGTTTTTTATAAATACACGTGGACCCTTTGTGAATGGACGACAGATAAATTCATCACCAGTTGAGTAAGGCATGTGTTGATGGTACCATGGATGAGTCTAATGTGCGTTCCTGGGTGCGACAGTTCAATGAAGGCAGAATATCGTATGACAACAAACCAAGACAGCCACGGCCTCGCACCAGCCGGTCTGACGACATGATCCAGCGAGTGGGCAACGTTGTATTGGAGGATCGCCGATTGAGCGTTGCAGACATCGCCTCCAAAATTGGCATTTTCGTAGTATCTGTATACAGAATCCTGCATGAAAATCTGAAAATGCGAAAAGTGCCCTGCCTTCATTGAACTCTCGCACCCAGGAACGCACATTACACACATCCATGGTACCATCACCACATGCCTCACTCAACTGGCGTTAAATTTCAGTAGGTGTCACACTACTAAAATGGAGAAAACGAATGATTACACGCTGTTCTTGCAATGAAAACGTCACCATTTTAAGTGTCAAAAAAGGTTCTAACTCTCATCGCTGCCACTAGAGTTCTATGCAATGCACAGAGTTGTCATATCTGCCACGCAATCACAAAGAGTCCACGTGTATATTTAGAAGACCAGAAGTTCCTATCTGATACCAGTCCTGAAAAAAATAGGTTTTATAACTTGAACGCACTTCGTAATTCTTTTTACTCCAAATAGAAATATCTTATTACTAAGTTGTTTCAAATTAAAATGTTATTGCCTTTTTTCGTGTATTTATTACTCTCATAGTCTTTAGTTATGTCTGTTTTCTGTCCCAACTCATTAACACACTTAGTTTTCCAATGCTAAAAATAAGCAAGTAACCATCATTAAGCTGAGAATCACACATATGAAGTATTTATAAAAAATGTAATTTGTCTGCAAGTATTAATAACTGCCTAAAAGCAGTGCATGGCATGCACGTTCAAAGCGATTTGGATTTTTGTATCATAAACAGCCATTGTGTACCTCTCTTTATTATGCTTTTAGCACAAACGTCCATCATTGCATCCAGCAAAACTGTTTTTGAAATTAGTAATGTCATCCGTAGGGAATATTCTCTATTGAACTCCTAAGCACCACTGCATTAATTACAGTTCCAGTGTATTACATAGTTAAACAACATTATAAATATAAGCATAGTGCTAACTTTCGGAAACGCTTGTTTCCTAAGTATAACATGCCCTTAAATTTGTGCTTATTTCAGAAAAATGTTAGATTTTTCGCCAAACGAGGGTATAACTTCATTTTGAACCTGAAATGCGTAGCTGTGCGGCTTTCCATATTATAACTTTGGCCGTTCCACTAATGCCATATACGGCTAGTGTGAAGAAAGGATTAATTTCTACCAATTAACTTAAAATGAGATATAGTTCACTTGTCACTGTCGCTTCAATAATGTGATTTATTTCAGCTCTCAATGTCACTTCACTTATGTGATTTAGTTCAGTGAACTACCAATGCGATTTAGTTCAGTTCTCAAAGTTCCTTCACCAACGTGATTTGCTTCAATTCTCAAAATCACTCCACTATTCAATTTGACGTCAAATTTCACTTTCAGTTCACTAATGAGGTTTACTTCGATCCTGAATTAACTAATGGAATTCATTGTATTTTTCACTCTGATTTGACAAATGAAATATACCTACCTCAAGTTTTCACTGTTGCGATTTAGTTTAACTTCATAATGCCAAATGACTCACGAGATTTACTTCAGTTCCCAATACAACTTCACTAATGAGATTTATTGCAGCTTTCAGTTTCATTTCTGTAATGCAATTTACTTCAGTTCTAAAAATTACTTCACTAATGTCATTTACTTCATTCTCCATGTCACTCCATTAAAGAGATTTAGTTCAATTGTCAATGTTACTTCACTAATGACAGTTCAATTCTCCACGTAGATTTAATAATACTATTAAGTTCAGTTTTCACTTTCATTTCTTTAATGCGATTTAGTTAAGATTTTTAAATTAATTCAGAAATCTGATTTATTTCAGTTCTGAATGTCACTTCACTTACGGTATTTACTTCAGCTTTGAATGTCACTTCACTAATGTCATTTAGTTTGGTTCTCAATGTAAGTTTACTAATGACGTTTAGTTTTATTTTCACTTCACTAATGACATTTAGTTTTGCCCTCAGTCAGTTCACTAAAGAGATATACTCCATTTTTCACTGTTGCTTCCCTAATGCGATTTAGACAGTTCGTAATGTCACTTCACTTTACTTCAGTTCCCAATATCACATCACTAATGAGATGTATTTCAGTTTTTACCTTCAGTTCTCTAATACGACTCATTTCGGTTCTCAGTGTTACTTTACTAATGTGATTTACTTCAATTTTCAGTCACTTCAGTCTTTTCCGTGTGCAGCGGCTTAGTGAAAGATGTACAAAGACCGCTACAATGAATGGCAGACTGAACAGACTTCTGTACACGTGTCACACCTCACTCGGATAAGTCATTGAGTAACCAGCAGTTTACCACAACAAGAACAACTTATTACCTCACTAGAAACATGTTAATCTACACCCAGGTAAGGGATTTCTGGCTGGCACCATCCACGAGATATGTGCGTCACAAAATATAGTGCACTTAATTATTCACATATGGTCACCTCCATGGCGGACCGAGGTGCTAATTTAACAATTTTTCTAAAAGCAACCCATTTTTAGATTTTTGGCACAAAAAACGCACCGTACTCAAAATACATACCTACAATGTTATAATTTTCTAGGGTAGCTATCACTTGGCTACACCTTAATGCTTCTATTTTCTTAAAAACTTTCCGCAATTTAAATTACACCAACCCTCTCTCTGTCTCTCTCTGCGCGCGCGCGTGTGTGTATGTGTGTGTGTGTGTGTGTGTGTGTGTGTGTGTGTGTGTGTGTGTGTGTGTGTGTGTGTGTGTGTGTGTGTGTGGCAAGCGATAGGTATGTTATTTTCTCAAGTTCCACGTCTTTGTTGTTTTCCCTTCAAAGCTTATGTTTTCCCAAAAGCTCTAATAATTTTCCATAAAACAACTTAGAAATGGATATCAAAATGCCCCTTAGAATTTTGATTGTACTGGTAGTTTTTTACTTTCTATGCCGAGTATAGTAATTACGGGCAAGATTACATTTCACTTAGAAAAATTATTTCTAGATTTCAAAAGAATTACATGTTTTGGGACCTCCTCAATCCTAGATATTGGTCTTTGTGTGTGACCTTATATATTTGTGTGAGTGGATGTGTATGTACTGTGAACAATTCAAAATCAAAACGATAAGTAGCAAACTTGTTATACACATTTAGCATCTACCAAGGATGCGACAAAATGGTTTAGAAAAACTGCCCTTTACACGGAGCATATTTCCAAATATTTGATTTTCTCAAATATGTTTCTAAAGATTTTAATTAAAGTACCATACTTTTATGATAGTTTCATGACAAACAGAATGTATATCTTCAATATTCTGGGAATGCCCTCGGAAGTTCTCTTCATTCTAGATAACCAATAAACCGTAAGAGATAACAAAATCTTACTACACAAAAAGTGTAATCTCGTTAAAACACATAATCCATAAAGGATACTTTTTGTAGAGGGAACTACTTCCGGGGTATTATTTGTTTTAGTGTGATCATGCTCAATTTTCAAATGGAAACTCAGTATTCGTAGTTTTCTATCCTGGGTATACGAAGCATGCTATCGCATAGAAAGTGGCTCTTTTAAAAGTTGACTATCACTCAAGCCCTCCATATTCTCCCATTCCCACTGTATCTGCAAGAAAATATTTAACAAAATACTTTCTACAATTTTTTATCTCTATTAATACGAAAGAGTAGAATAAGAAGCTGTAAGAAGAGTTTCTCCAAGAGTGGAGTATGCCATTCCTATCCTTTTCTTTTCCTTTTTTCATAGGTTCAACCGAAACCGAGGTTTCCTTGTTACTTGTTTGAATATTCCATTATTTCTTCTTTTCTCAAAGCCACTTGGTTTTTCACTTTCACTTATTACATATATACAGGATGTTATAAAAAGGTACGGCCAAACTTTCAGGAAACATTCCTCACACACAAAGAAAGAAAATATGTTATGCGGACATGTGTCCGGAAACGCTTAATTTCCATGTTAGAGCTCATTTTATTACTTCTCTTCAAATCACATTAATCATGGAATGGAAACACACGACAACAGAACGTACCAGCGTGACTTCAAACACTTTATTAGAGGAAATGTTCAAAATGTCCTCCGTTAGCGAGGTTACATGCATCCATCCTCCGTCGCATGGAATCCCTGATGCGCTGATGCAGCCCTGGAGAATGGCGTATTGTATCACAGCCGTCCACAATACGAGCACGAAGAGTCTCTACATTTGGTACCTGGGTTGTGTAGACAAGAGCTTTCAAATGCCCCCATAAATGAAAGTCAAGAGAGTTGAGGTCAGGAGAGCGTGGAGGCCATGGAATTGGTCCGCCTCTACCAATCTATTGGTCACCGAATCTGTTGTTGAGAAGCGTACGAACACTTTGACTGAAATGTGCAGGAGCTCCATCGTGCATGAACCACAATGGGTATTTTGACATTTGTCTGCACGAATGATTTCAATTTACATTTTAAGAGAAATACTAAAATGAGCTCTAACATGGAAATTTAGCGTTTCCGGTCACATGTCCACATAACATATTTTCTTTCTTTGTGTGTGAGGAATGTTTCCTGAAAGTTAGGCCGTACCTTTTTGTAACACCTTGTATAAACGGTAGGGAATGTTTTGCATTTCACCCGAAAATACGAAGTGTTGTACTCAAGTGGCTTTCTTTACTCATTCTTGCATAAAAATATTGTTACATATGCACATTTTTCTACATAATTCATGTCAATTGCGATAAACGTTTTTAGAATTAGTAATACTACATACACATATATTTAACGTTAGTTGAATACGAAATTTGGAATTTAAACTCAGTATCCTCTAAGATGCTATACGTAGTATTTCAGGAAAATCCCCCCTAATCCTTAACGAAAATATTCTTTTGAAAATTTGTATTGCTTTACAAATGAATGTACCGATTTATATTAAAATACACCCTTCAGATACTTTTATGATAAATTAAATATATATAAGGAATGTTAAATAAATGTCCTCGGAACTCCTCTTTATTCTGGATGAATTTTAATTAGCTAGTGGAACATAAGGGATATACGAGGTGCGTTCAAGTTATAACACCTATTTTTTCAGGACTGGAATCAAATAGGAACTTTCTATCTGGTTCTAGTTCAATAAAAAAAAAAGAAACGCACCTCGTATGAAGTCTTATTACACATACTGTAGATTACATTAAAACACACAATTTATTAAAGATTCATGTTCTTAGGAGTGAATCACTTTTAGGATTCCTTATTATGCGTTAGAATGTTCCAATCGTTATACTTTATTCATATGAGAAGCCCCTATTCTCTTTTAATCCTGGTACAGAAGGAACTTCAAATCCATAACATAGTGACTAGGTGTTGAACACTTTACTGTCGCTTAATATTATGTTTTCTTTTAATATTCCCGTTAAATCTTCAGCCTATTCCGAATCGTCATTTCATGTGCTTGCTGGATAGTTAGCGAATTTTCTCCTCCCCCTTTCTTGTATCAATTTCCCAGTCAACTTCCTTGCATGAAGAGGAAATAAATGGCAAGGTTCATTTGTTTGAGCCTAATGCTTTGCTGTGTTTTAATAAGCATTTCTGTCAAGAAATTTTCATTAGGTATAGTTATTAATATGAAATAACCAATATTTGACAGACATAAAGCGTCAAAACAGCTATAATCGCGTATCTTTGGATTTTTTAGCATTCTCTGCCCCCCCCCCCCCCCGCTAACATGACTCAGGTATCCCAATACACTTCGAAAGCGATTTCGAATACCCCGATATCTTAATTGAATACATGGTTGGAATTCCGCAAGTATATTCATTGTCTTGTTCAAACCTCCAAATTTAGCGTACAGGCGACCAGTATGTAACAGCCTTTATCAAAACATAAAAAGTACACCTAAATTACCACTATTAATAAATATATTTCCGCAATTTTAACTGTCTCAAAAATGACGCTAGCAATTTTAATTAAATTACCACATAATTAACTTGTTTCATTACAAATGAAATCTATATCTCGCATTGTCTGGAAATAGCTTCTAAAATCATGTTATTCTGAATAAATTTTGCGTAACTGGTAAACCATAAGAAAAAGACAAAGTATTATTAAGTACAAAAACAAATGTAAATCTGGTTAAGACAACGTTTTTTTTCTCTGTAATTTGCGTCCTCCAACATTTAGTAATATTGGACGATGGATGAAATGGGTGAAATGATGCTCAATGCGTCCGTGATCCATGGAGCTTAGAGTTACCCGACATCCGTTTTTCAAAATAAGGGAAAACCCCGGAAAAACCTTATCCAGGTAACTCACCCTAACCGAGATTCGAACTCGGGACCTCTTGAACGTGAGGCAGACACGCTGCCATCTACGCTACCGAGGCGGGCTGCAAACAAGTTATGTTAAACTTTTCTTTTACTTTCTTCTTCATTGAGTTAGCCATTTTTAGGTATTCTGTATTTGTTTGAATGTTTTAATAACTATACCTCTCTAAAATTGGATGTTGTTATTACCTTATTTCCTCCGACCATGCAAAGAGAATTGAACTTCAAATTCATCGCATAGCGATTAGCTGCTAAAAGAGTTGTGTGTCACTTAAAAGTTACTTACAGCCATCTATTCAAATGTCTATTCGGTTAACATGGAGTACACAGAGGAATAAGTGCTTCTAAGAATAGTTTGTATATAATAGAGAATAGAGATCATAGTGTGCAGCGCATCAGCTTTTTTTAAATAATTAACATAAACATGTGATGTTGTGACTATCAAATTTTTTATTCTAATATTTTTCTGCGAAGCTATCGACTATTAACGCTTCCATCAAATAATTTGTTAAAAAGGAATCACAAAACGCAATTTTAGTAACTAATACTTCTATTTCAATATCTGTTGGAGAGATATTTGATTTTAACTAATAAAGTTTATATAAATTAACATCTCAAGAATACCACTGTATATTCAAATTAAATTTTGACAGAAACATCTTTAATTCTAATAATGACTTGTAAACGTAAAGGCGACTTCGACAGTTCACACGAGAACGGACGTTCGTAAAGGCGACTCTGACGGTTCACACGAGAAATGACGTTATATACATGCATAAAGGTAACCAAGAGCTTACTACCAGGTTCATCTACGTTAAATTCACAAAAAATCAGCACCTAACTATATTTACAGCGATTTTAATAGATATCACGGTATCTCAAATCCTTGGTCCTACATAGCTAGTCAACACATAGCGAAGGAAAATCTGATGTAAGACGGCAGAATAATCATGTGATGAGGTATATGGGCAATCGCTGATTGGACGGTTCCTTATTTTTGACAGACGTAACCGTTAAATTTTGGGATAGCTAACTTCTCCATTTATTTTAGAAGTTATTATCGTGCTGATCAGTAGGTTAACCTAGCTTTAGTTTTGATTATAAAACATCTCAGATAATGCACTGATGATTCTTGTAAGAGTGAGAGGGGTACTGGCACGCTTCTCGGACGTGTGCTAAGCGCCAATGAACGCATCACTTAAGCCAATGGAATACACAGGAATCACAAATGACAGATAGATATGTGTAAGTGGAGTTTTTTGGTTATGTTTAGGGTTTTATGTTTCATTGTGCATGACACCTAACCACGAAGTCATAAACTTTTCAATACTTGTCTCTGTCTTGCTTAATCCTGATGCCCACGTTCATTTTTCTCTGGGACATTTCAATACTAAAATTTCACTCTGTATAGTAACTCTGTTCGTATCTATAAATCGTAGACATTTAAAACATTTTCTGAATAAGCTATCACTCTCATGATTTCAGCCATATTTAAAACTAGTGATTGCATTTTCTTGAAGTTTTATATTTAGTTCTATATTACTATAACTCTCTACCTTCAGTCAGTTGTCAAATCTGGTTTTTGATATGTCTCTTGCGCAATAAAGGACAGAAACTGAAACAGACCGGGGTCTCAGCCAACAGTCAACGTATTACCTAATACGAATTACTGTATTGTATAACAAGAAACAACGATAGTACACATTTGTTATCAAATATTCACATTGATAAAATGCCGTGAAACATCGATAGGTTTTAGTAATTCACCTTTTGGTATTCTGGTTTTTTATTACTTTCTCAGCTACTTACCTGTAATGAGTAGAGGAAATGTTACATCCTATCCAAACATTCAAAGTAGAAACTCAGTTGAAATGATTTTTTGAGGTCAGCTGTGTCAAAATTGTTTATAAAATGTCTCCTGTACTCAACAAAATGTTGTCTAAGAACCAAACTGTCAAATTTAATTTCTAAGAACCAAACTGTTAAGTTTAATTTCAACTTCTTTCAAGAATGGACACAAAAAATTTCAAGAAAATATAAACCTCAAATTACCTTTTACATGAAAAAGTTTTCATAAGTTTTAGCATAGTCTCCAATTATTTTTATTAAAAGCCAATGTATTTGAGATCTGTTGAAAAAAAGGTACGTTACATAAATTTTCTGAAAACACCTAGTAAAGTTCCGTGCATTCTGAATAGTTGTTGTGTAATTGTTAAGTGGTAAAAGATGTATGTTAATCTAACGAAACGAACATTGTGGACCTCGTCAAAGGGCACAGTTTAACTAAATACAAGTTTCATTAAAAAAAAAAAACACTGACAACGTGACATCAACTTAAACATTGTGGACACCAAATGTTAGTGATTTAGGATTGTTGTGCAAACAATTTTAATTAAAACAGCAACAGAAGTGTTTAAACACCCTGTATAACCTGTCATGTACTTGTGACGGCTTATCTATCAGGGACGAGCAGCAACCCGACGATTAACTTCGGCACAATGTTACCGTATAAAAAACGTAATGGATTGGGAGCGGCAGTATCTCATCAACACGGCACGCAACAGGTTGTATCCCTCCGTCTATCTTTGTTTATGTATTGATCGCTTATCGCCCTCATTGAAAAACACTACCTTCCGTTCAAGAATCGTTATATAGGCTCTCCAAGTGGCCTAGTGAGCATCAAGTTTGTTTTCAAAGTGCAATATAATAGAGATGGAAGCAAAACTTTGGCACTTTTATCTGTGCATCTTGCAATGTTATCTGCACACAATAATTCTTAATCTCGGGTTTATTGAGCCTCAAATAAAGCTTAGATAATTAAGAGGTGAGTGATCATTTCTAAAATATGTGGTTTTAAAGCAACATTAATATCGCATTTTTTGAAACGTGATATAATTGTGCTCCCAAGACACTGCTTTAGGAATACCCTCGTGCATTAGCAGCGAAACGTTTCTCACCTAGATAACGCTACCGACAGAGTACCATATACAGGATGTCCGAAACGTCAGTGTGCAGTTACAACATATGTTGGAAATGTCCACGGACGAATTCACAAACCTAAACTCGCTTACTTGTATTGGAAAACTTTTCTGGAAATGTGTTTATGGTATGCTGCACACATGCGCAGTTATTTCAGTTTTTAAGCCAAAAAGCGAGCGTGGGTGACTGCTGCTTCCCAAAGAAATCTGTCTGATGGGATAAGGTCCGGCAGGCGAGATAACCATGAGGATTTAGTCATGTTACATTCCCCAGAAACTCTTCCAAAAGTGTCATAGTGCTGTAAGTTGTGTGCGCAGCCGCGTCATTTTTTGGAAACCACGAGTGTTTGATTTGGTCTTCTCTAGCCACCCAATGAAATATTCTATTATTAAACAATAAAGTTCACTGGAAATTAATTGTTTTTTTCACACTAGCCATGTGTAAGACAAAGTATGGAAGGGTAGAATCAGATTGAAAAATTCAATGCCATAGCCCGAATTTGAAGCACGGTTCTTCCGGTTTCCGTCCGGCAGCTCTAAACCATTGAGCCACCATGGCCAAATGCCAACATGACATTGATCTGTCAGAAAATTTAATGCCATGCTGATGTGTTGGCCATAGTAGCTCAGTGGTTAAGAGCAGCCGCACGGAAACCGGAAGATCCGGTTCAAATCCCGGCTATGGCATTGGATTTTTCAGTCTGACTCTCCTTCTGAATAAAGTTTTTTGTTCACGTTTCTTCAAAGACTGATAATTGTGTTTAGTTTATGTGCCCTTACAATTCATTCGTCATACAACACTGAGCTCATTTTTTAAATTTCCAGTGACTTGACAAATTGCAATACGACTAGCTAAAGGAGGTTCAGGAAATTGCTCAGCAAAGGCCCCCTGTACTAAAGCTGTGTACGTATCTACTTGTCGAAAGATGTGTTCAACAAGAAATGTACGTTAATAATTGAAAACAGTATAGCTGAACTAAATTGAGTATCTGAGCACTGCAGATATCTCTTTGATTCGCTTTTACGAACCAACAGTTTAACTGCACAGTTAAATTTTGTGCAACAGTGGAACAATTTAAAAAATAAACACACATATGTGAAAAATCAATTGTTTAAACACGTTTTAGGATTCTATATAGAGGAATAAACGTAGCTTTGGATAGGTTTATTTTCAAGGTAGGTAATCTAAGTTCGTAGTCAAAGTGCACAGTGACTTTCAGAATATGTTAGTACAGAGTTGGATATCCGACGGAGGGAAGCCTCTGCAACTGTCACTAAACGGCACAATTAGACCATTTCATTATGCCTTACCTGTCCCCTAAGGGGAAGTAGGCTTGCAGGTTTTCACAACACTAATAAGTGAAAGGGTCACTTTTGACAATTAAGGGGTTTCTTTATTGAAGAAAACTAGTACCTCATAGCCACAATGTTGCACATTATAACGAAGTTGTTTAAACTTAAGTAAAAAAAATAATGGTAAAACAATACTAGCTGCCAACAAAGCCTCGGCAAGCGGGATTAGCTGACATGTTTTTATTTGGTCTGAAAATGTATGACCTAACACATGAAATGTTATTCCTAACGGAAAGATATGCAGTATTAAACGGAAAACATGAAAATGGTCACTCTCTGTGCATGTAAGGGATATTGGGCGCCCCATTTAAGATCTATAGGAGACAAACTCATATATGGGGCACCTGCGAACTCTAGGGGAAAAAGATGAAGAGGAGACCCGCAGGGCTACTTTCTATCTCAATGACAGCAATCCTGACGCCTAAGCCAATTTAACATTGCTTGGTCTTGCAGTCCTGAAACGTATAAAAGTGAAGTAAATTAAAGGAAATGATAAGGGTAGAAAACGATGGACAAGAAATTTGTGGCAGAATGACCGTAGCATATGCGGGAAAATCGCAAAGAAACCCGAGGTCAAGGTGACAGGTTCACCGAGAATCCAAACTCTGACATCCTGAATGCAAGCCCCATTCATTAGCACCCATACATTTGTGAGGGTTCAACCTTATTTCCCTCCGTGTTAGATTTAATGCCTAGAAGTCCCTTTACCTGGCGATAGTGCTCTTAAAAATGCTAAAGGATTTTTCTAGGAAACTCATAAAATAAAACCAAAATAAAATGTTCATCGATACACAAATGCTTATTTATGTTTTTTCTGTATGAACGGAAATATGTATTTCTTTAAAAGGTGACTGGATAGGACAACAACAAAAATACCGAAAATAATTGCAAAATAAACTTAGGTACACAAAAATGGGATGGGCTAGATATGTGTAGAGCAACAGGGAGGAATCACAACCAACGGCTCTGCGCCTGCTGAGTAAAGGATAAAGTTTCGATATTCAGGCAAACACAAGTGTAACAGACTGACAGATGTGGGCGTTTTAAGTAAGTCGAGTGTCCAGTAGTACCCCAAAAATATTTCTCTGGTACATTGGTAGGTGACCATGAAGGATGTTCCCTCAGCAGCTTCAGTGAAGGAGGATCTCTCTAAGGAGGTAAAGACAAGATCCAACCCTCGCTTGTTAGTGCTGATGGAAATGCGCCAGTGCGAGAACAAATGAACCTTTTCTCTTTTCACTTAGTGCCAGCAGATGGCACTATTTGCGTCTAGTCAGCTGCATCTGTTCTACGGTAGATGGCAGCTTATGCTCATGTATCATCCATTTTTATTTTTACGTCGTTTAACTTTTAAAGCTGGATAATAACTGCATGGGCGAAAAATATTGTACTAAAGCTATTCAGTTAAATTTTAAGTTTCATGGGACTAGAATACGGTATATTTCCATTGCATATCACAGACGTTATCGCTCAGATTTCTGCGACTGTGAATATAACTCAGCGAAAAATACGATCATTTTTCAAATTACAGCAGCTTCCTTGGATATTAATGATATTTTTGTTGATTATATAACAAATCCACAAAATGTTAAGGATTTGAGGAATGGTTAAGAGAAAGTTAATAAAAGGACAACAAAGAAAACCCAACTAATCTCTTTTATGGAATCAGGTGCTCCATTACTGCTCCATGAAGCATAGGTTTTTACAGCAAACAAGGGAAACAAGATGGAATAGTGGCCACAGAGATGAGATAAAAAAATAACATAAATTGTATTTCCGGTGAAATATCAGTTTGGAATTTTCGAGTGGAATACAATACTTGTACCTACAATTACTGAGGTTATACAGAGAAATAAAAACCAACTGGGGGAGGGAAGGATATATAGACATAAGTAATAAGTTAGGTGGAGACAGGAGTGAGAAACATGAAAGCTGTAGATCAAGATAGGGAGCTACATAAGTGTCCATTGTGTGGAGAAGAGAATGCAGATTTCCATTGTATATTACATTGAAGTCAAAGATATGCAGAGAGCAGGCCTGGCTACGTAAATGGGACAATTTGGAAACGAAATAGTAATTAGTAAATTTTGTCAGTAAAAGGGAAAAGAACAGGAGAAATATAGGGAATTATTTAGGGAAAGTTAAAGAGAGATGGCCAAGAACAATTAAGAGAAAATGTAGATTAGGATAGGTGAAATGATAATATGTGTAAACAGGAGTAGAGGGCCTCAGTACACAAAAACCTAGGGTTAGGTGTATGGGGAACGAATTATTATTATCTAATGGCAAGAAACATGGTAGGATTTTCAGGATTTAGGAATACATGGCGTTTTCCAGTATGGATTTTATAATTATAATCTTGATTTTGTGTTTCCATTAGATGATGTAAAAGGAAAGATTAGAAATAAATTGCAAATTACTTACAAGTAATACAGAAAGTAAAAGTATGGCAGACCAGCAGTTACAATCAGGAACTCTGGAATCGTTATTCATAACCCTGAGCCCATTATCGTGATTTGATATAATTTTAAAGTTTGACTTAAAGTTTCTGAATAAACTATATGGGCAAACAGAAGCGATGGATCAGTTTAAAGAGCAATTTGCTCGATCGGTTGTATTAGATCACCCATAAATCCATTGAAGATATTTACAGCTTAATTCTATGCCGTTGATCGCAGTACGTTTAGGTAAATGTTTACCTAAATTTTACCAGCAAGTCTCTTCGACACGCACCAATCAGACTACAGATCCCAGGAGAGGAAGCTTTATACACCTTCAAAACTTTGTATTGAATTTATCTTATCCCTTGTATGTAGCTTAAGACGTAAAATTAACGATAAACAGCAGTGATCACTAAACAAAAGTACACAATGCTTTCAAATTATCGTGAAATTCCTTAATATTCATATTATTGTCACCCAATTAGGGAAGGGACGGACAGGCGACAGTTGGGAGGGACCCTAGGCACTGGGCCACGCCCACTCATCGGTCTCTGTCACTAACTGAGGGAAATGTCAGTTGTCCCTCGAAGTTTCTCTCCCCTTCTCCTCTCCTATGGAACGTTCGGGTAATTTGCGGAAAACCAGAGACTTCTAGAATAGCAGGATATTCCTATAAAAGGGACTTCAATTAGGAGTGAGTCAGTTAGTGTTTGACGTGCTAGTGAAGTAGCGCCGTGTACGTGCATCGGAACGATAACGGACGAACTGGTGAATCGTAATTGTGTGCATTACGTAATTTTGTGTAATTGGCAAGTGTTTAACTGTAAGTCGGTGGAAATAAAGAACATTTCTGAGTGGTGAAATTGGACTTTTCATTTCACGAACCCACAAAGTCACATTATTTTTTATCTTTGAAACACATTCACTCATACTCACAATATGACACGCTTCTGGATTAATAAAATGCCCCCCCCCCCCCCGAGCGAAGATTCGACCCGATAACTCTGGGTCAAACGACAGAAGCTGAAAAGTGACAATAGAAGCAGTCTATTGTAAATTATTTGCTCCATTCTCATGTATAAATGTTTCTTCAGCCAATTTTCTTTTACCCATTTACTTCAATATTTACCGTAAAGTCATCGAACAGTTTATTGAAAGGTATTTTCACAAGGTGTGTTTCAAAAACCAAGACAAGAGGCCTGAACGAATACAGTCCAGAAATGCTGTGGAAATGTTGGGTAAATTTCATAATAGTAGAATAGCATAGGATAGGATAAGCTAGGATAGGGTAGGATAGGATGGACTCTTACGGAGGGAATTTTTCACTACGACCAGTCTTGATCTAATATACCTATGTCCCAAGTGGGGCTTCCCGGGAGGAAGGATGAGGCGAGAGGAGACAGAGGGCGGCTGACCCAAGGAGCACGACAGTGCAGAGGGCAGGGTCCCTACAAGTTACCATTTGTCAACTCCCCGGCATGCGAGTACAATCGGTATCCCACTTACCATGCCCCTGAAATGGCCCATCAGGCTGACCAGAGACCGTGCTACCGGAGGAGGATGTGTTTACCAGGAAGCATATCATCCTGCCGTTCACTGAAATAGACCACCAGATGAGGGATGATGTGAAATCATCCTGGAGATGAAATGGGAGAACAAGAAATTCGGGGGATGTTGTTAATCTATCCAAAATTCGCATGACGACCCGGAAAAATCCTCGAAAAAACTCATCGGTCATGTATACCGGCCATGGGAATCAAACCACGACCTCCCGAATGTGGGCCACATACGAAACCGCCTGAGCCATCCCACTTAATAAACAAATTTTTCCATCAGAATTAATACTTTATACTAAATGGACTTGTTATACACGATATTTACACATACTCAAAGTCTATGGAAGGTCCTAAATTACAAACGTTAAAATGAAAATCGAATTCATGTTTGATGTTACAGATGTCTTGAGAAGACATATTTAATCAGCAGTGACAAAAATAAAGTAAAATAAAGCAAAACATTTGAGAGTGTATTCTTTTCACGTAAGCCAAACTCAGTTTTTACGCGTTTATACTATCTGAAAATATCGCAGTTGACTTTCCACAGGTGAAGGTCTTCTTCACACAGGATAACTGTCAACTTGATTAACCGTAGCCCTTTAGCAATTTGGTACTCTCTCCTGTTTCGAGCAAATGACCAGATACTTGCATTAAGGCAAATAGTACATTAGCACCTAATCTCTTTGCAGCATTGGCAAGTCTGTCAACTTCCAGAATCCGATTTTCATTTATCAGATTTAACCATGCATCGTTCTTGCAACGAGGGTTCAAAATTGTTTTAGGACGCCGCCCTAATTGGATGTAATGATGAAAATGAGGTTTGACTACACAAATAACAGATCAAACGCGTTTATAGCATGTCATCGTTATTTGCAAATCAACAAAATTACACGGTGTAAACTTCCATTTAATATCCCCAAACAATAACCTTCTGTTTGTATGGATACAACGAAGTGCTTTTCTTTTTTCCGTTACACCCTATTTGAGATGATGTCGGGTTCCATTACATTCTGTTCTGCGTCATTTCGTGTCAAACGAGTGACAACCTTTTGGCTCAATTACAGCAGCCATCGCAATTACTAATTTATTCAAATGATATGGTTTGTATCCTCTTTCTGCAGTTATTAGTTGAAACAGTTTCATTTTCAGTAACTGTAAACCAAAAAGCCAACAAGCTTTTGGCGTCATTTGCGAGAATACGTTTCACTCTATGGAAGGTTTGTAGCATCATGTGTTAGATGTGAGGTTCAGTGTCCTCTATAACTTAGATTCTGAATACTGCATTTATGTTCGGGCTTCAAACCAGGTGAGTTTTGGTGGAACAGCGACAGCACGTCAAGACGTTTTGAACGGTTCGTCTGTAACTCGAGATCCGATGTGGATCTATATGTCATTAATCATTACAAACTCTTCTTTCTTCTGTTCGGAGGAAGTAATATATAAGTTTATGTTCATTAATCCATTTTGCATTTCAGAGTCTGAAATTCATAAAAGCTCCTCATTCTTGCAAATGGAAGTAACAGAACTCCGTAAGCATTTAGAACTTTGTGCTAAATATAAAGAGTACGGTGAATTACCCATTTTTCCTACTTTTATAGAATTTTTGGAAATGTGTCGTTTTGTTTCGTGACATTTGCTCATCATACAGCGGTAAGCAAACCGTTTATACCAATAATGTCATTAAGAATAAATTGGGAGCTATTTTTACAGCTACTCATCTTGCTAATATTTGCGTCGAAAACCATCCATGTATTGAGAAAATGGTAATTCAAATAATGTGACATTAACATTACAGCTCTTTGTAATTCATTACAATGCTTTTAACAACTTCTATTATAATATAATGTGTTTGTCTTTATGAAACTTTAAAACATGTGTAACATACGGTTTTCGTTTAAAATTATTGTGAATAAATACTAATTGATTTACTTTTAAAGCATTTTTAATACAATGGCCCACAGCTACGCTTAGCTGAATACTTTAGTGATCCGTTTGTAATACGTTAGCTCAAAATACCAATTAGTATTAATTTAATTAGTCGGGCCTTCAAAATTATTCTATCAGTTTACTAGACCAAGCATAAAATACTTTGGCCATTCCTCGTCTAGAGCATTTTATGTTGCTTCAGCTTCTGTTGTTCCTTTACTTCAGATCTCACTCAAGTTCAGTTATTATCTCTGGTGTGATTTAGGAGATGGCAAATGTCCTTGCACGTTTCTGACCATTCTTTTCTCATTTGGTGTGTTTCATAAATCTTGTGGAAGAACTGAACTTTGTAACCTTGTGCGACTCAAACTTTCGCTATTCGCTGGAGTGAAATAGGTTTGAAATGTGAAGACTGATTCACAGTTGTTACCTTCTTCACTAAGTTAATAGTTTATTTTCTGTTCAGACCATGACATTGTAGCTATAATACAAAGCTCTTCGTTAAAGATGTGGTTCATTAATACATTTTGTATGAGACAAACTAAGAACGTAATAGAATGTTAGTGGGAACAAAGTACTTTTTTGAATCAAACAGTACAAAGTGGATTGGACCTCCAGGAGAAGCAGCAAGCATATCCTATCCTGACACTGGCACTAATATGTAAACTTAGAAACATTACACAAGGCCGCGCCACGGCTGAGTGGTGAGACCGCTTGGCTCTCACCTAGGCGGCCCGGGTTCGATCCCAGGCGACCGCAAAGTGGGATTTGTGATGCACAACATGGCGCTGGGGTCGGTGTCCTCGGGGTCCTCGGCCACGCCGTGGCTCAGTGGTTAGACCACTTGGCTCTCACCAAGGCGGCCCGGGTTCGATCCCAGGCGGCCGCAAAGTGAGATTTGTGGTGGACAACACGGTGCTGGGCGGGTTTTCTCCGGGACCTCCGGTTTCCCCCGCCATCTCATTCCACCGGTGCTCCATCTTCATCTCATGTATCATCAGTGTCACCGCCTGCGGTGCCGTATGTAGTAAAAGCGGGCGTTAAACACTACACATTTCATTTCATTTCTCGGGGTCCTCCGGTTTCCCCCATCGTCATTCCACCAATTGCTCCATCAATCATTCAGCTCAGGCGTTGGGCCGACTCCTCAATCCTGATTTCATCTCAGGTCAGATGCTTCGGCTACCTCGCTCTTAGGGAACCCAAGCGCCTCATAACGTCAGCACTGACGAGAAAGGGAGAGAGAAAAAAAAAACATTTCACATACTTGTAAGTTATACAATGTGCTGCATTCAAACGATTTAATCCCTGTGCATGTATCCTTAATAAAGCGTATTTCTTCTATACAATTATTTTTTTTTTTCATTTATACCCCGCAGTGCTCATATCGGCGGCCACCTGCCTCGGTAGCGTGGTGGTAGCGAGTCTGCCTCACGTTCAAGAGGTCCTGAGTTTGAATCTCGGTCAGGGTGAGTTACCTGGGTAGTTTTTCCAGGGTTTTCCATTATCCTAAAAGACGAATGTCGGGTAATTCTACGCTCTATGTGGACCCTGGGCTCATTTGAGCGTCATTTCACCCATTCCATTCATCGTCCGATATGACTTAACGTTGGAGGACGTAAAATTACAACAACAACAACAATATCGGTGGCCGTATTCCTTTGGAACATATCAATGGTGTTAACTCCTATTCGTTGGGTTGTATCATTAGATCACGCACACATTCGCGATTTCATTCATACTTCCAAATTCTGGGAAAGATGGGGAATCGTCTTGATCGGAGAAAAATTTCCACCCCCAGCCGGGAATCGAACCCGACAGCACTAGCACGGCAGGCAGATCCTCCACCGACTGAGCTACAGGGCTGGCCTATACAATCCTTATTAATCGAGACATCTCCTTATTTTCTTCAAACATTTGAAATGTTGTTGTAAGTAGGTATATGCGCTAGATTAGTAAAAGCAGTAATCAGAATTTTAGAAGCTGAATTGCTTTTATACCTGAAATTCGTATGTCTTTGCATGCCTACGAGAAAAGATGAATACTATGAAAAAAGGTACAATTATGAAAATTCAGGCCAAAGAAAAAATGTCTTTAAAATGCTTAACGCTACAAAATACCTTATTTGACATAAATGGTATGCTTTAAAAGTTTTTCATCTTTTGCGTAATAAGATTTTGTGTATCTCATATGGTTTAACAGTTATAAAAATAACGTTTAGAATGAAGCAATCTTCACACCACTGGCATAAAATTTAAGATAACGTTTTATTTCTCATTTAAACAGCGTAAACATATTCTATTTTATTCAAAATTGTCAGAGTCAGTTTTTCGGAATACAAAACTAACAATTTTTTCAATGTTAAGGTTTCTTTTTAATAACAGAACCTTCTTAAAAATCTTTGACTCATATTATTGCATGCTTGGAAGATGCTGGGCTTGAATATCAACTTAGGTTTTTAATTAACCTCAGTTATGCTGTTCTCAGACAGAAATATACAGAAGATGATTTTTCTAAAAATCCTTTTTATGTATCACGCCGTTTCAATAAGGTGAAACCTTTATGTTGAAATTTTGGGGCAATGTTCCCTTTGCTTGCTACAGGAAAGTAGTAGATAAACATGCCACCTACTATAATCATGCCTAAAGGAAAACATGTTTCGTATGTGCCTCAGAAACTGTTTATCTCTTTGTTTTTAAATCTCTGTGTATAGTGGACCAGTTTGAAGCTTTACTATGCTCTCAGTGCAAAGATACAGATTTTTTGGTGTAATTTACGTCCTCCAACGTTAAGTCACATCGGACGATGAATGGAATAGGTGAAATGATGCTAAAATGAGCCCAGGGCCCATAGAGCTTAGAGTTATCCGACATCCGTCTTTCAGGATAAGGGAAAACCCTGGAAAAAACCTTATCCAGGCAACTCACCCTAACTGAGATTCAAACTTGGAACCTCTTGCACATGAGGCAGACACGCTACCACCACTCTACCGAGGCGGACTAAAGATAAAGAATTAGCTATTAATAAACAGGAGAGTGAACAATTGCAACTATGAAGTCATTGGGTAAGGGAACAGCTTCGCTAAAGTGTAGGTTAATCCACAAAACAAAACTGAACGACCACACTTCATTCCAAAATGTGTTGCTTGTACGTTTACTAACAAAGCACTACACAGCTTTTGTGGGGCAAATGTAGGTACTATTAAAGTTTCCCACAGTTTCTTATTTACTGCTAAACAATAACCACAACAGAAACACGGAATATTGTATGTTAACTTTATGAATGTGGCAAATAGCAGCGGCGTAACAAAATCACATTGTGTTTATTAAAAATGAATAAATCGTGTAGTTTGTACAAGTGGAGAGGAATACCAAATTCTGTCTCACACACGCATACGATAAAATCTCTTGGACACAATACAGTCCAAAGGTAGGTTATTACCATAAGAGAAACCAAAAGTCTAATATTTCATTCCAGCAGCATAATTGTCCGCAATGAAAATACAGCTATATAAACTATAAAACACTTTCATGACTTAAATGGAAAATGAGAGTTGCTCTGAGCAAAGATATAATACAGAAATTAACAATACCCATTTGTAGGCAATTTGGTAATTGTAAACCATAGAGCAGAAAATTTCTTATATTATAAAAAGGGTTCACGAAATATATTTCCAATTGAAAACCTGCAACCGTAACCTGGATATTAGTATACCCTCTATGCTGAATATTTGTGAGATCGATCCCAGCGGGCTCTATTGGGTTTCCAGAGCAACATGTTGACATACTAAAACCAATAAAACAGAGCAGTTTCATGTGGTAAACCAGAGCAAAATTCAAATAATTGGGCACACCCCACCGCAAAAGTTCTGAAATGCTGTAAAGTTCATAAAAATTTAGATCTGTGGATAAGTACGCGTGGGATTTAAACGAAACCTTTAAAATGCAATGAAAATTAAAATATTTGTCCGTTCTTCTTTTGCGATGTACGAGGGCTGTTAAATAAAGAGTGATCATAATGTCTTAACGGTCATAATTTTTCGCACTAAAATTCAATCTTATTATGTTATGTTAGCTTAATGTGAAACAAACACGCCGTAGTAGTTTCATTGTTGGTACTCCAGGTTCCCGCCTGTGAGAACCAGGCATATTCTGACACGTTCAGTATCGCCTACTGCTGGAATGGGGCTAACATCTTCCTGTTACAGGAAGATCCAGAGTTTCTATCAAACGTAATCACTGTTGATGAAACTTGCCTACATCTTTTTGATCCTGAGATCAAACAGAAAAGCCCAGTGTGGAAAACTCCTTCATCGCCAACCCTACAAAAAGCAAAAATGGTTGCTTCTGCTGAGAAAGTTATGGTCATCTCATTCTTTGATATTCATGGAATGGTTTATCAGCATGTTATACCTGCACAAACATCAATAACTGGACAGTGCTCCTGCAAATATTGCAAGTTCATATCAGGCGCAAAAGACCACATTTCCGTGAAGCAGGCTGGATGCTGCACCACGTATAATGCGCAGCCGCATATTGCCAATGTTGTTGCTGAATATCTTGCAAAAATCATTGTGAAGTGGATCCCTCACCCTCCCTATAGTCAGGATTTAGCCTCATGTGACTTTTTTCTATTCCCTAACTTGAAGAAGCGCCTTCGTGGGAGGCATTATCCATCATCGGAAGCAGTGGTGAAGCCTGCGGAGGCAATTTTGAAGGATCTCTCAAAAATGGTTTCCAGCATGTCTTTGAAGACTGGCAGAAACGCTGGGACAAGTGCATCGCATTCAGGGGAGACTATTTTGAGGACCATCAAAATTATGAGGATGAGTAAAGGTATGTTGTCAAAAAAAGTTGTGATCATTCTTTATTAAATAGCCCTCGTACGTCCTGCAACGTTGTCATATCGGACGATGAATGAAATGGGTGAAATGATGCCCAAATGAGTCCGGGGTCCATAGAACTTAGAGTTAACCTACATTTGTATTTTAGGATAAGGGAAACCCCCGAAAAAACCTAATCCATGTAACTCGCCCTGGCCGAGATTCGGCCGCGCCGTGGCTCAGTGGTAAGATCGCTTGGCTCTCACCAAGGCTTCCCGGATTCGATCCCAAGCGACCGCAAAGTGAGATTTGTGGTGCGCTGGGGCGGGTTTTCTCCACGACCTCCGGTTTCCCCCGCCGTCTCATTCCATCGGTGCTCCATCTTCATCTCATGTATCATCAGTGGCATTGCCTGCGGTGCCATATGTAGTAAAAGCGGGCGTTAAACACTACACATTTACACTGGCCGAGATTCGAACTCGGCACCTCGTGAATCTGAGGCAGACACGCTACCATCTACGCTATCGAGGCGGGCTTTGTGCCCTTTGTAAGCTAGTAGTACATACTAATACCAATACTTTAAAGAGTACCCAACAAAAGCTGTTCACACTCGAAGCTCTTCGAAGCAAATATTTTTTTTTTTTTCAGAAAAAACTGGTCAATGCTGAATGGTACACAAAAAACAAGAACCGTAAAATCTTTCATCAAGACAATGCGAGCGCACACACGTCATCTAACAACAGACTATTTGAAGGCTGAAAAAATCGAATTAGTGGGTCATCCGCCATAGAGTCCTAATTTGGAACCTAATTACTTCCTTTTGTTCTTGAACATACAGAACAAATTGTGTGGGCAACGATTTTCGTCGGCAGAAGAAGCTGTTAATGACTTCAAAAACCATGCCTTGGAGGTGTCTCAAGAAGGCTGGAATAAATGCTTTGACAAATGGCTCAAACGGATGCAAAAGTGTAATGATCATATAGGAGAATATTTTGAAAAATAATAAAGCAGTTTTCAATAAGAAATCTCTTTGTTTTAATTATTAGGCTCAAAATAAAAATACTGACCCTCGTATTAATGGGTGAGGTAGCTCATAGTCTATGTAACCTCATGGCAGAGTCTCCTTATCTAGGTCTGTAAAACGCGTTGCGACAAGAAAAAGAAGAAAAAATATATTGGTAATTTAAGTCATTGTGATAGAGAATAGCGATGTGACCCTCAATGAAATTGCTAAACATTATTAATAACTCAGCACATAACACTGTACATGAGGGGCTTAAATTCGGTAAACTATGTATCTGCAAAGTGATATGGCAGCTCACTCTAGAATTTCCACATCCGCCATATTACCAGACTTTATCCGGTCTATTACCTTATGGGTAATACAAGGAGGTGATAGGAGAAAAGAAATTGGAAATCATGAAAACTACGTCATTAAAAACAAGATTTTCATTTGACTCCTCCTTCTAATTACACAAGGTGAAATAAATTCCCAAATCAGGTGATTGCTTTCCTTCCTGAGAATATGAATGTATTTGGTTCACCTTTCTTCACCTAGAGTTCACATTAACTTTACTTTCTTCTGTAGCGTAAAGAGAAAGCCCGACATGGCCTGTTATTCCGGACGTTTCACTCGCTGGGTGGTTAATCACAAGACGTTTATAATTCCTTGTAGTAACAGCACTCTCTGTTGTCACAATTGTGACCAATTCGCTCGAGAACAGCGTTTTTCAACGTACTTGTTAACTTCGTGAAACTCGCTTCTAATCTGTGCCAGATTCAACCACTTGAAACAGCACTTGCTTGTGTAGCCTTCGCAGTTTACACACAGCTTGGAACGCTCAAGAGGCCCTTTTTCTCTGTGAACACTTACTGCTTTATCGGTTTCTTCTTCTCCATAATAGCAAAGAAATTAACTTTATTTAACTACTGTTATTATACCACTATTCTCTCTCAAAAATCACTGATGCCACTCTAAAATAACGCTTTAAAGCTTTTGTTTTTGTTAACGTCCTCCAACTTTGTCATATCGGACGATGAGTGAAATGATACTCAAATGAGCCCATGATCCATGTAGCTTAGAGTTAATGGAAATTCATCTTTCAGAAAATATACTTTATCCATATAACTCAACCAAAACCGAGATTTGAACCCGGGACCTCTTGAACGCGAGGCACACACCACCATCTATGCTAGAGAGATGAGACTTTTTTGTGTGCATATTATAGGAAAAAGCTTTGTATGAAATATGGGTATAGAGTAGGCATTGTGCAATAGCTAAGTCTTTGGAATTTCATTCTCTTTGCCAGGCCAATAGAAGAAACAAAAGTATAACTTCCCATTTGCTATATATATATATATATATATATATATATATATATATATTAAATGCAAAGTAATACAAAATGTTGCACCATTCACATAGACAAGTTATCGCAAACGCAACACAAACACCAAAGCTTGTTGCCAGGATAATATATAAGGTCATTGACAATAACTTTGCTTCACATGAACATTATTGCCAGACGCTAACGCCAAACCTTGGAAACTCAAGCTGTTATATTCACGTTTGGCAGTTAAAATAAAGTGAGAGAGAGAAAAAAAAAAAAAAAACACCATCGCAGTGCACAGGAACAGAAGAGAAAATATATACAATTGATTATTTTACTTAATCATCGTTGTCTTTATGACTAAAAGCAAAAGTCCTGCAAAGATAGTTTGCTGAAGGAAAATATTAAATTAGGATTACTACGGAGGGAATTCGGCACTGTGACCAGTCTTAATCTATTGCACCTATGTCCCCATATGGGGCATCCCTGGGAGGAAGGATGAGGCGAGAGGATACAGACGCCGGCCGTACAAGGAGTCATTATAATGCAGAGGGCAAGGTCCTTACACTTTTACTTAGATGGAAACCTCACCCGGTAGGCCAACACAACGGACATTCCCTCCTCCTGTGGTTCGGAAGCGGTACAAGGAGCCCACCTACCGGAGGAGGAAGTGGTTTATCAGAGCATATCATCCTACCATGCAACACCGAGACATCCGCCGACACTTCTAGCTTGAAAGATACCACCAGATGATAGATAATGTGTAACGATAATGAAGATGAAATGGATGGACAGAAAATTCGGGAGATGTAATTAACCTACCCAGCATTTGCCTAGCGACCGGGGAAACATGAGAAAAAAATCCATAGGTCAGTTAGGTCGACCACGGGAATCGAGTGCTGGCCACAGACGAAACTTGGTGCGATTGAACTGAAATATGAAGGTAGGCATGACTTGTTTATATTATTTACTATGTTATTTGTGGAGTTTTTGAGAAAGTTCAGGTTAGGTAGGCTATTAAATAGTTTGCTTTCTTTATGTACAAAAAGCATAATATAATCATTATTAATAGTTATTATTAGCTTATTATTTTTATTATTTGCATCAGGGGTTATTGTAGTTAGAAAAGTTCAGTCAATGTGAATATTTGTAAGTGCTAAATTATTCTGAAGTTTCTAAAAAAGAATACTTTCGTGAAGTGTTAATAGTGAAATGTTTAATGAAATGTGTAATGTTAACGCCCGATTTTACTACATACGGCACCGCAGGGGATGACAATGGTCATATATGAGATGGAGATGGAGCACCGGCGGAATGAGATGGCGGGGGGAAACCGGAGATCCCGGAGAAAACCCGCCCCATTGCCGTGTTGTCCACCAGAAATCTCACTTTTCGGTCGCCTGGAAAATGTTAATCGTTTAGTACAAATTTAATTAAAAAACATCCTACTACCAGTATTTCAAAAATGTTAAGTAAGACAAATTAGGTGGTTAATTTATTTTGATGTTGACCTATTAATGGCATTGTGAATGGTTATGCAAATTTCATGTTCATATCATATGTTCAAGTCTTCGCTTTAATGTTAACGTTTCTAAGTAATTGGGGCTCATGTCATTATTAAACGTTTGGGAGATGTTCGCTCCCATGCGATACATGTTAGGTGGACTCAGAATATGAATGTCATACCTACAGCACGGCCATCAAGTGTACAAACGTCAATAACAGCCTAACGTGGTACTCTGCGAGCTAGTGAAGCATTGCATTGCAAGTGTACGCAGACGCAAGGTCAAGGTGCAGTATACCGTGACTGTTTTGTTTCCTCTCGTTGTGAGGCGGTTGTTATGCTCAGACTTTACCTACTTGCAGTTGTTTACATGCACGAGCGATAAAGGTACAGTCCATTTGCAGTATACCTATGGGAAAACGCACACGCCTCCGGCCTTTACTCATTATTAACTATTAAACTAAAATAAAATAAGTAAATTGTAAGTATAATGAGAGTTTAATAGTAGCAAGACTGTCTCTAACGGCTTACGAGGTATGCAAACGTCATCCAAAAGAGAGAGAAATTTACAGACTGTTCCCAGAAAATTCAGCATGCAGTTTTCGTTTTTCTTCAAATATCTGAAATATGTGGTACTTTAATCAAAATCGTTAGAAACATTTTTATAAATTAATAAATTTGTGATAGCTTTGCATGTAAGTAGTAGTTTGAGGTGGGGGAATTTTGCTGAAAACCTCCATGACACATAATCGGAAAAGTTAAATGCCAAGTTTAACTTTTAGCTCACTTTCCGCTTTTGAGTTTTGCTTCTCTCAGGCACACCAACAACCACATAAAGAATTGTTTCTAAAAGTGCTTTTTGGGGCTCTATGGACTTCAAAACATGTATTTTTGACGAAATCTCGACAGCGAACTTTAACTATACGGGCCTAATAAAGAAAATGAGAACACTCCACATTCGACTGAAAATGAAAATGTTTGGCACATTATGTTAATGATTCTGCTGTAAATAAACATTTGTATTATTGGTGCTAAATAAATACATAATTTGGCAATCCTGTAACAAGCAATCTAGAACGCCATTGCGATCGTTTAAGTTAGCGTCATTAACGTAACAAACGGCCCTCCATCATACAACAATAAACTCGCCGGACAAAAATCAATTAAGTGTGCTTTTAAATAAATCATTTTCAAACATTCCAAACATTAACTTGACGGAGGTTAATATGTGTGTTTCGCAGAGGTCTGGCGTTATGCCGCCCCATAAAATCTGCCGTATAAACGGTAATGGGTCCCATATACACAACAGCAATGCTTATCCACTGTTGCCAATATGTATGCAAATGCTTATTCATGTTACTGCGTATAATATCGTCTTTTGGTGCGTTGGCGCAGTGGAACACACGTTCCAGGCTTCTCGGTAGAACTTTAATTTCGGCGAATACAGAAAAATCATATAAAGATACCTGTAATTTAAACTTACTCTTACTTGTAGGCAGTTTTTATAAGACTTCATCGAAGTGTAGCTAAGGTGCTTTCAATGAACAATTTTAACAAAATTCTAATGCTTATATCTATTTATAAAGAGGGAAACTAGGAAACATTGAACTAATTTTCAGTTACTTAACAACAGAAAAGCAGTGCCCTTTCTTTTGGAAGCTATAACGTTAAGACACTTATATTTAAATCCCTCGCGATATACAAACACATCGGAACATTTTATAAAAATGATTTCTTTGGATCAAATTTTCTGGGATTGGAATACAATTTTCCATATATACATTAAAACCTATTTGATAAAATAAGTATACTTTTAAGAAAACATATTTTTGGTATTGTAAGCTTTTATGTGCTTCTGGTGGTTTAACAGTTTCACCAAACCCTTTCTATACAAATAAGACATTCGGCTTTTCACAGTGTAAAATATATATTTTGTGATCAAACATCTTAAACATGTGGTATTTCAGTTAAAAGTCGATACAGCGAATTTTTAGTAAAAGTAAAATAGAAATGAATTTTTCTTGTAAGGTTGAGAAGGTACATTTTTTCGAAAAGCTCTATGTATTACTCTTGGAAAACATGTACAGAACTCCGTGCAGTTTCTAAAATTGAAATGAGCAAACAAAAAGGAAAAGAGGTTAAAAACAGGAACAACAACAAGTATTTACAATCACTGAAGGCTCGCATCTGTAGTTAGGTTGTAATATGTCTCCCTCACGTTCAGGAGATCCAGAGTTCGAATCTCAATCAGGGTGAGTTATCTGGAAGTTATTTTTCTCCGGGGTTTTCCCTTATCTTGAAAGATGATAGGCCGCGCCGTGGCTCAGTGGTTAGACCGCTTGGCTCTCCCCAAGGCGGCCTGGGTTCGATCCCAGGCGACGGCAAAGTGAGATTTGTGGTGGACAACACGGCGCTGGGGCGGGTTTTCTCCGGGACCTTCGGTTTCCCCCGCCATCTCATTCCACCGATGCTCCATCTTCATCTCATGTATCATCAGTGTCATCGCCTGCGGTGCCGTATGTAGTAAAAGCGGGCGTTAAACACTACACATTCATTCATTCATTCTTGAAAGATGACTGTCTGGTAACTCTAAGCTCTATGGACTCTAATTTGAGCATCATTTCAGCCATTTCATTCATCGTCCGATGTGAGTTAACGTTGGAGAATGTAAATTAATAAAAAAGAAAATAATTATCACTGAAGTGCGCACAACCATGTACTCCTGTACCTACCACCAAAAACATATTTTGACACTACAAAACAGTATAGCATTATGAAGCATCAAAGAACTACATTCTACCATTCTCTTAATGAAGGGGAACTGTAAACATTATTTGTTTAAGCTTGCACTCTACCTACGTGTAATTATGGTGAACCATAATATCGTTTCATAAGTAATTTCACTCTTCAAAAGTGTTACATTCGTATATATTACTGAGTCTGTCATAGGCTTTAAGCCACCGATTGTTATATTTGCTATGAAATACACGTTTTAGATCAATGAAGTGGGAAGCAGAAAACATTAAAGCTATGTTATTAATAAACAAACCCATAATTAATATTAGAATAGTCGATTCCCAATGTAAATCATTAGATTATTGTAATTTACTATTTAACTTGAACGTTATTTTGCTAAATAGCTCCTACTTTATTACTACACAAACTACTGTCTTTACAAAAGGAATGCCAGTGTTCCAAATTTCCTCAGAATATTGTCAACAGTAACTCATCAACTATGATAACAAAATATTAATTATAATACTAAGATTAAAATGTAATTAATAAATAATACAATGAACAACAATGAAATTAGATAAACAAAATTCCTAATAGAAGCGCTTATTACAGAAAAGAAAATACTTAATGGACTCTTAAGTAATTAAAGAGCACTCAAGAAAAGCATATAATATATAGGTAGCATTAAATACCATAAGCATGAAACATAAATATACAAAGCCTACGATTATAAACAAAAAATAAGGAAATGCCGAACTCTATTTATATATAATGTGCTTTATATCGAGAACTCCTGTAATGGTTGCGCTTCGGGTATTTTTTTTTTCTATTTTTTTATTTTATGTTTTATGAATGGCTTGTTTCTCCATAGCACAGGTTACTTCTGTTCTACCAGGAAGCAAATCCGTGTTCCACGCGTTCCATTATGCACCGCCGAGCACATATGAGTAGGTGCCGATAAGAGTAAACAGGTATGTACTTATCTAGGTATAATAATCTTCACTCTAGAGAAAGCTAGCTTCTATTATTTTACCCCCATTGTTGAGCCGACAACTCTATTTCGCTGCCATTATATGTCACATTAATTAAGGATAATAGGAAGGTTGAAAATACCTCGTAAAGTTTATTGTCCAGCAGGGAACATGGCTCGTGCGAGCTCGATAAAATATTTTACGTGTTCAATAAAAAGGGAATAATAAATCCATGCAGGTGGCAGCCCTGGCTGGTAAACCGTGACAACGAAGTTCAGGTCAGGGATCAACTTCGCCATTACATTTAAATAGGGGAATAACAGCCCAAGCTGTTGCCCTGAGATATTTTGGAAGATTCTTAAAACACGGGAATGAAAACACAATGTTATACCTTTTGTATATCATTTAATGTACGTGATAAATAATTATAACACTCACTTGTTTCTCTACACTATTCATTTATTTTTATATAATTTTCTACGGACTATTTTAAGCAGCTTAATTTTTCCCTTTGCTTCATCTTGATGGAAATAAAATTTCAGATACGAGTAGGAACAACTTCCTTACCCGAATAGATGGACATGTGTTTAAAATCGGGTCACTATTCTTACTCATTCCATGGTATCAGGGGAAATAGGTGAATAGCAACTAAAGTTTGTAAATTTTACAAATGAATGAACAATGATTTTATTATGTAATTTACTTCCTCCAACGTTAAGTCATATCGGACGATGAATGGAATAGGTGAAATGATACTGAAATGAGCCCAGAGTCCATATAGCTTAGAGTTACCCGACATTCGTCTTTTTGGATAAGGGAAAACCCCGGAAAAACCTTATCCAGGTAACTCACCTTGACCGAGATTCGAACTCGCGACCTCTTGAAGGTGAGAAAGACACGCTACCATCTATAGAACCGAGGCAGGCTTTGCATCTTTAGATACCAATTTTTCGTTTTTGAGTTATGTTATTTACACACACAGACGCACACAAACACACGCACATACACACAAACACGCACACCAGAGACATTTTTGTAAAACTGCACTGTTTTATTTATTTTGGTTACTCTTCTTACTGTAATTATGTGGCAGAGAAACTTTTGAAGCAATAATTTGTAGAAGCTATATCGAAACAGTAGATTATGAACAGAGAAGGTCAGGCCACGCCGTGGCTCAGTGGTTAGACCGCTTTGCTCTCACCAAGGCGGCCCGGGTTCGATCCCAGGCGACCGCAAAGTGAGATTTGTGGTGGATAACACGGCGTTGGGGGGGGTTTTCTCCGGGACCTCCGGTTTCCCGCGCCATCTCATTCCACCGGTGCTCCATCTTCATCTCATGCATCATCAGTGTCACCGCCTGCGGTGCCATATGTAGTAAAAGCGGGCGTTAAACACTACACATTTCAGAGAAGGTCATGTGTCTGTAACGTTCAGGAAAAACTATAGTTTATTTTTTATTTCATTTTTACTAATTTATTCCCGAGAAGGGTGGCTACGGTGGTAGCATCTGAGCCCACATTCTAGAACGTTCTTTACTTACGGATTTTTCCTAGGGTTTCCCGGATCGCTAGGTGAATACTGAAGATAAAAATTAAATCCCTGAATTGTTGTCCCTCCATTTAACCTCACTTCTCACTTCACTTCATCTTTCATTCTGCTTGGGTGTTTCAGGATTTTAAGTGTTGTGGGTGGTTTGGGCATGCATGGCATTAATTTCCTCTTCCAGATCGGGGTAGATCTTGAGGTCTACTTGACCCCCCTCCCCCAGGAGATGTGAAAGCCCTAACGGAGGAGTGGAACCGACTGTTTGGGTTGCCGCAATTGGGGAGTTGAAATGTGCAACTGTTAGGTACCGAGCAGCTTATGGTTTTGACACTTCGATTAAACGTCAACAGCAGGTATTGAAGCTGCTCATTTGTTGTGGACTTGACATTCCATTTTTTTGACCTGAAGAAAACAAACGTTGTATAGGCATACAGAAATTAAATACAGTATTCTATTTTGTAGCGTACATAGTTATCTATACAAAAACGTGAAACTCATAGTCAAAAAATTTTATTTTGCACGCAATACCTTCACTTAAAGAAAACGGCAGGTCTTACGAGCCAACCCATTATTATATACGACATTTCAAAACAAATATAGCATTTAGTAAACTAAATAAGGGAATCTCAAGTCACTATTAGGGTGGTTTATATTCTACACATGCAGTCTATTACTAAGTTGTCCAAAAGGGCACAACGCGGATATCCATCGAGAGAAGCATTAGTGTTAGAATTCGACGCTGTGGGTTTGTAATCTGGTTTCCTCCTCCGACGCTCTGCTATTGGGTTAAATCCATCCAATTTCCTTCCCTAGCAGTTTTCTACTTGAACGCAGGAAAGAAACCCTAGCCTCCTGCTTGCCCCTCCCCTCTTCTTACAGATTTAAGCCACGGAGGTCTAAGGAATTCCCTACAGCAACGATAAAACTGCCCTTATACCATCGCAACATTGGAAACTGAATATTCTGCAAAACCACTGGACTACAGTGAGTGCAATTACATAATTGCTTATGTACATAAGAAAAAGAAAACTGGTATGTTATGTTCATACGACTTTCTCTACTCACCTCAGTACAAATATTTTTAAAAGAAAACAAAAGAAAAAGAAGCTTATCATTGTATCTACTGGTTATTTCGGAATAACGTCCAATGCATGTTTCGTTTCCCCTTCACCTTCTCTCGCTTTATCCCATATACTAGTTAGGATATATAAATTCCCAACTGCATGCCACTATTAATACTAAATGTGTTTTACGACAAGTATTTCTCCTAGGGTTTATAAGCCAATGCTTGTAGAGGAGCAAGCAAACTTTGCATCATAGCAAACACAGAATGCATGATCAACCCAATGTCTGATACGGCGGTGAAGAAGAAGGAAATGAAGTCATATTAGAGATGATAGGAATATTCCGGGATCAAAACATACAACCTGAATTTGCCTTGCGACTGAGGATATTCGCTGAAAAATACTTGGTTAAGTTGGATGTACTTTAGGGGTTTAAACCAAGGAGCTTGCACAGATAGAACAAATACATAACATATTCCTCGGTCTTGTAACAGTGTGTGTGTGTGTGTGTGTAGTGTGTAACGCCCGCTTTTACTACATGCGGCACTATAACACTGATGATACATTAGATGAAGATGGAGCACCGGTGGAATGTAGTGGCGTGGGACACCTGAGATCCCGGAAAAAACCCGCCCCAGCGCCGTGTTGTCCACCACCAATCTCACTTTGTGTCGCCACGGATCGAACCCGGGCCACCCTGGTGAGAGTTGAGTGGTTTAACCACTCAGCCACGGCGCCACCACGGTCTTGTAACAGATAACTAATTGAACTGTAAAGCACATGGCTACACTTAGCTCTACATGGTATACAAATAATTTATAAACATCTTAAAATCGATTACCTTAAGTTTAGTTCATTGTGTCTATTTTATTTCAACAGTAAAGTACGGTCCCCATAGGGGATATTCTCCATGATAAAAATGGCAAGACGTATAAATTCTGATATAACTGGTAGACATCAATCCAGATAGATATTGACTCTTACATGTGAACATATTTACTCTATTTATATTCGCACTCTTTATTAAAATTCAACAAAAAATGAATACCGAACCAATATATTCATAGCAAAAGTACTAGACAAAAAGAAACTCTGTGCAGTCTGTTTTAAAAAATGGAGTTTATTATGAATACAGTTTCATTTGATAATGCTCTTTACATCATCTGAAAATCTTAATAAACAATTTCAAATAATTTAAAATGATGAAAAATGACAGTGTAAAGAGGCTTATTCTGTAGATAAGTATAAGGATAACGTCATAAAGTTATATAAAGTCATATAAAGTTGATATGAAATCGATATGGAAACAGGTATTTAGGACTGAGATGTGTTTATGTATATAAAACGTATGTACAAGTAACTGATCTATGTATTCATTTTATAATCGTGTAAAACCTTGCTCTGTAGTACAGTAACATTGATTAACGACGCATCATATTCACATAAAATTTTACAGCTTTTCTCTACCGAACGAGTACGCTCCGCAGTGAACGGAGAGCCACGCATTCTGAAAGCGTTCATCCACCACGATTCATCCGTTTCCTTCTCATCTTCCAGGAATACTTCTAGGTTTCGTGATATGGATCAGTGCGGGACAGATGGCGCCGATGTGGCTGTATCATCATCATTTTTTGTAATTTTACGTCCTCCAGCGTTAAGTCATATCGGACGATGAACGGAATGGGCGAAATGATGCTTAAATGAGCCCAGGGTCCATAGAGCTTAGAGTTACCCGACATTCGTCTTTCAGAATAAGGGAAAACCCCGGGAAAAACCTTATCCATGTAACTCACCCTGACCGAGATTCGAACTCGGCACCTCTTGAACGTGAGGCAGACACTCTACCACCACGCTACCGAGACGGGCTCATCATCATCATCATCATCATCATCATCATCATCATCATCATCATCATCATCATCATCATCATCATCATCATCATCATCATCATCATCATCATCATCATCATCATCATCATCATCATCATTATTATTATTATTATTATTATTATTATTATTATTATTATTATTATTATTATTATTATTATTATGATTATTATGATTATTATGATTATTATTGTTATTATGATTATTATTGTTATTATTATTATTATTATTATTATTATTATTATTATTATTATCATCATCATCATCATCATCATCATCATCATCATCATCATCATCATCATCATCATCATCATCATCATCATCATCATCATCATCGTCATCGTCATCATCATCATCATCATCATCATCATCATCATCATCATCATCATCATCATCATCATCATCATCATCATTATTATTATTATTATTATTATTATTATTATTATTATTATTATTATTGCTGAACTTTGAACTATATATTTACAAAATGCTGTCGATATTGCGAGTGAATCTATAACAGTAGGTCTAGAGAGTTTCACTTTAACTAGAAAATCGATGACAGTAACATTGACGTATTCACTTCGTGTGCTGGTTTAGAATAATATGTAAGAAAAACAATATGTGGTATTAGTAGAGTGGGCTGCTGCCAAAGAAATATATTTTTGTGATAATGATTTTCAAAATAATGTGACTTTATAGGTTCGTGAAATTAAAATTCCAGGTTACTAACACCAAAAATTGCGCACACAGTTGTTCACGCACGCGAGTTCAATTAACAAGTGACTAACTTTGGCGGGTGGGCTCCCTTTTTATAGATTACTTACATTCCGCAATGTTCTCCAACAATCAAGACGGCTAGACAAAGACGAACTCTCGAGAAATCCGTCTCCTTCCCCCCACCGTTTCGGAGAGCTTTTATCTACACACTGCACTGTCCGTCTCTTTGAATTCTCGGCCGCGCCGCTCTTCAACAATGGGCTCGCGACAATAATATTTGTTATTAGTTTAGATAATCAGCTATTTAATTATACTTTATTGAATTTTCTATCGAAATTATGGGTGACTTCCATAAAGCATGATCTAATATGTAGGTAACAAGTAAACGGTAATAGTATATGATAAATTAATATGGAATTTAAGAAACCAAGAATTAGAATTAATATAAACGTTTAACACTATATGAATTACCTGCGGAAAACCGACAGGATGGCTTAGGCGTTTTCGTCTGTGCCCGCATTCGGGAGGTCCGTGTTCAATTCCCATGACCGACCCACCTGACCTATGGATTTTTTCAGGGGTTTTCCCGGGTCGTCAGGCGAATGATGGGAAAGTTAATTATACCACCCGTACTTTCTGTCCCTCCCCTCCATTATCATTCTAGAGCATCTCTCATCTGGTGGTTTCTTTCAGGGTAGAAGTGTCGGCGGTTGTCTCGGCGCTGCATGGCAGGATGATATTCTTCTGGTAAACACTTCCTCCTCTGCTGGGACTGACTCCGGTCTCCGGGCTGGCCTCATGGGACGTTTCAGGACCACAGTGTGTGGGATACTGGTTGTACTGGCCTTCCGTAGAGTTTCCAGCTGGTCAATTGTTGGGACCCTGCCCTCTGCACTGCCGTGGTTCCATGGGACGGCCGCCCCTTGTCTCCTCTCACTTGTTCCTTCCTCCTGGGGAGGCGTAGGTACAATAGACCAAGTTTTGTCCTCCATGCCTAATCACTTCCATAGCACAGTGCAATTTAGTCCAGTCCTGTGGAAAGCTAAGTGAATAAGATTTGTTTATCTAGACATGAGAATCAGTGAGTAAGGAAATTGGGGTCACGTATTCATCCCGAAAAATTCTTGGAAAACCACTAGGATCACGATACCTGCTTAATCGCTAGTTAAGTACTCAATGGCAAGGGAATTGTGATATTCTTGGTTCATGTAAGTAAGAAACGATGGCAAGGAAGATTGGTTAAGGAGAAATTTTACGTCCTCGTAAGAAGATATAAAACGTAGACTAGTGCAGCAATGTCTCCCTTAGTGACCTGGGAGGTGGTAATCATCTGGGAGCGAAGTTGTTTCGATTCTACATCACAAACAGAATAAAAGTTTAATACTTGTGAGAAACCAAACGGAGTAATTGTTCACATGGCTGGTCATATCCCAATTTAAAGTAAACACATATACCCTGAGTAAAGAATGTCATCATTCACACTAGCTAGGAAAATAACAGGAGAAGAGAACCTCAAGACTTCGTAGAGCGAACGCTTTTAGCTTCAAATATTCGTCACATCGCGCCAAAGAAACTGGCTTCAGACTGGGGACATAGACCATGTTACAAAAAGGTACGGCCAAACTTTCAGGAAACATTCCTCACACACAAAGAAAGAAAATATGTTATGCGGACATGTGTCCGGAAACGCTTAATTTCCATGTTAGAGCTCATTTTATTACTTCTCTTCAAATCACATTAATCATGGAATGGAAACACACGACAACAGAACGTACCAGCGTGACTTCAAACACTTTATTACAGGAAATGTTCAAAATGTCCTCCGTTAGCGAGGTTACATGCATCCATCCTCCGTCGCATGGAATCCCTGATGCGCTGATGCAGCCCTGGAGAATGGCGTATTGTATCACAGCCGTCCACAATACCAGCACGAAGAGTCTCTACATTTGGTACCTGGGTTGTGTAGACAAGAGCTTTCAAATGCCCCCATAAATGAAAGTCAAGAGGGTTGAGGTCAGAAGAGCGTGGAGGCCATGGAATTGGTCCGCCTCTACCAATCTATAGGTCATCGAATCTGTTGTTGAGAAGCGTACGAACACTTCGACTGTAATGTGCAGGAGCTCCATCGTGCATGAACCACAATGGGTATTTTGACATTTATCTGCACGAATGATTTCAATTTACATTTTAAGAGAAATACTAAAATGAGCTCTAACATGGAAATTTAGCGTTTCCGGTCACATGTCCACATAACATATTTTTTTCTTTGTGGGTGAGACATGTTTCCTGAAAGTTTGGCCGTACCTTTTTGTAACATCCTATATATGAGCTTTAAAGTGGTAAGTTGATATTCGTTTTTAGACGTTGTTACATTAGGGGAATGTAACTTCAAAATCACATACTGATCCACTGAAGGACAAAAAGCACGTTTTATTTTAAATGCACTACCATGAATTTAGACTCGTAGTGCCCAGAAGTGTCAGGTTTATAAGACATTTCCAATAAATATAGACATAGAAGAGCAAATCAAAGTTTAGGGACCATCCTAGATTCACAAAACAAGCAATCACACTGTGTAATGATACTATCACGATACATGTATGTAGACTTTCAAATCATGAACTGTACAATGACTTTTGTAGCTAATGAAAAGGAATTCTATGTCATGCGTTGAAACTTCTGGGTAGCAAGTGAAAATATTAAATAAGGGTTGTTACTTGTACTGTGCGAATATTCGTGAACGTATAACAGCAATAAAAATGTAAACGTAATTATTATTAACAGGCATCTAGTAATGTAGTATCTTTAGTATTTTTTATAAAAATACCAGAACTCTAGACACAGAATCCTGAAATGTAATGCTGTATTATGTACTTACATAGCCTATCAACAGTACCATCTTTCGACAATTTAACTGAGATTAACGGATGTTTCTCTCGTGATCCTTATTTCGTCACCGAATATTGGCTACTCAGCTCAATAATAACACGAAAAGTGTATTTATCACAAACTTAGCTAGTTTAGGGGTAGCCATGTTTCTCATTCCTGCAATGTAGATTATGACGTATACCTATCAAAAGGAAAGAAATGCGTGGTATCTTTAAAACGATATTATCTTATTGAAACAAAATATGAAACAGTTAATTTACAGTTAATCGCGGTTAGGAAATATATTTAACAATAATTATTGATTGTCTAGTTTTAAGTTACATAACTACTTATTGATTATACAATCTATACTCCTAAAATTGGTCCCTTACCATACTCTTGTTATTTGTACTTTCAGCGGTTAACTTGTCCACAGCTATCGTTATACTAACAATATTTGGATTAACAAAACAAGCCATTTTTATTGTAATTGTTGTAGTCATGGTGTACGCTTGGATATTTCTATAAAGTAAAAACAAGTTCCCAAAGAAGAACTAATATCATTGCAGCATTGCAAAAGGTAATGCTGCTTTAAGTACCTGTATAGCATGCTCTACCTGTCGTTGGCTAATGTAATATTGAGTCCTGTTATTATCTTGTTAATTTACGCCACACGTTTGTTCGGATCATTTCCACTTAATGTTAATAAAATATGCAAATAACTGATCCTATTTATTTTATTAGCTGTTGTAATCACTCATTCTTCGTATTGGTTATCTAATTTTCATGTTTAAATTATGACAATTATATTTTCCATGTGTCAGTTTGCTTGACGGCAATCTAACTTTCCCTTATATGTTTCTTGTGCTTAGTGCAACCTTTCCATTTAATTCCATGGAGTTGTTTCCTGGACTCATTTGTATTTTTCCACTTGTTACAATTCCCCGCCTTTGACTGCAATGGTCCTATCGACGGCCCTGCTCCTTTGGAACACATCGCGATGGTGTTATCTTGTAGACGTTGGGTTGCTGGTACTGTATGCCCCCCAAAAGAAGGCTAGAGCGGCATGAAGTGCAGAGGAGCTTGAACTGTTTATCTGCTTTGTTAGTGGACCTGTTTACTAGGAAACGAGTGTGTGAGAGTACATATGAGTCACCCATGCTGCTAGATCTAATATTTGTTGCAGTAAACGCAGCGATAGGTATTGTGTATGGGTGAGTTATGTGACAATTGTGTATTTTAAACGAACCTTCTGTCCTTGTCATAGTGGGAAGGTGAGCATAAACACCGTTGGAGCAGCAAAAGTGATTACCCTACACATTCCTCTAGCTTGCCTTCTTGTCGTGGGTCTACGCTACTTTGGATTTTTTTATCATTAGATCACGGACACATTCACACTCCCATTCATACTTCCAGACTCTGTGGAAGATGGGGAATTATCTTTGTTGGAGAAAAATTCCTACCCACAGCCGGGAATCCAACCAGGGACCCCTGCCACGGCAATCAGGTGTTCTACCGACTGAGCTACGGGGCCAGCCTTTCTGGACTTTTTCCAGCGTATTGAGTGAGGAATTGGGTGCTCATCTTGATGAGTTATGACCTGCTTTGGTACGGTACTTAATGTACTGTGTGTGTTTGATGAAGGTTGCTGTTTGGTGAAAGAAAGTTCATGGTGCTTTCAGAAGCAGTTCCCGTCGGAAACAAACCACCAGCCTAAGAGTTCTCCGTTTGCGTATAGCCTTTCTTTTTCTCGTCTTCCATATGTTTACAACAGGATCATTCTAGTTTGGGACAGATTATCGTCAAGTGTTTCCAACATGACGTCATGCAGCCAGAAAGACTGCCTCACGCAAGCGAGTTGGCCAACCTTTATGTACATTTTTGTCCCCTTTCTGAATAAAACTACTTACGCCGCACGTAGTTTTCATACAGCACTGGGAGCCACTATGAAGTTGTTGTAGTGTTACTTTTACGCATTTCTGGAGCTTCAATCTTATGTTATACAACTACATTTTCCACTACATCTGTACTTGTTAGTACATCAACAGTATATATGTTATTTACTTATTAAAGAATGCATGCTCACTGGAGCTGAAATGTCATTCGCACTTAACGGAAATTGAACCGGCCAAGAACGAAAAAGAATAAAATCAGGACTGCGTTTCATGTTCATTATCCTTGTTGATCAGAGATGGCGTTTATTACGTACTGTTTTATAGTACCCTCCTAGTGCAAGTGTAATAAAAGAGAATCATAAAAGCCATTGGGATAATGGAGCAACATAAAAATGTTTGCAATAAATTAGGCAAAAGACATTAATGCCAAACCCGATAATAATCAGAACAGAAGAACGCTGCTTTCTTATACGCCACAGAAAATATGCAACTGATATTTTAAACGCAATATCTCAATCTACCTTAAAACAATTAACCGGTTTCACTGCTTAGATATATCTCGAATAAAGTTGAAAATAGTTTATAGGTTATACATTTGACTCAATAGAAGTCACGTAGGTAGGCGAGTTTTTAAAACTCTAATTCTAATTTAATTAATTTTAATTAAAAATTCTATAACAATTACTTAGGGATTATGCCTTCTGTTTACAAGTTCAAATCCTTGTCGATTAAATGGAAATGGAGCAGGTTTAAGAGACAGAAAAGTCTTTTAAGACCTAGTCGCTATGTGACGGCATTGAAAGTTCATTTCATTTGCATTAAAAGAAGTACAAAACTAGTAAAAAACAAAGAAACAAAGAAAGACCTTTCATTTGAGAAAAGTATTATAAAATACTAAACAATAATGACAAATACTTTGGAAATCATGAACTACAGAAAAACAAGTAGTTTTGTCTTTTGTGTGCTTTAAGAAGATCTTACGTACTGTAATATTTTCTACAGCTCTTAAGATTTACAATTATACAAAAGTTAACTAGAGTGAACAGAATTTCGGAAGCTATTCCCAGAAAATACAAGACATACGTATTACTTGTCGTGAAAATATTGAAATACTCGGTATTTTAATAAAAATTGTTACAGTCATTTTTGAGAAAATAAAGAAGTTAAAAAAACTGTCCATGTCGAAGGCAGTTTGGAATAGGGAATATTTCTTGAAGATATGGGCGTCACATTCACTTAAATCACTCAACTTATATGCCAAACTTGATTTTAACCAACTTTTATTTTTTGGTCTATATTGATTACAGTTATTCACACAATGATGAATATTCATTTTAGGTCAGTGTCTTCAAACTATTGTTTTACCACTGAAATCCTGATAGGAAATTTTTGAGTGGAATACAATACCTGTCCTATTTACTATTTTACTAGGGAGGATAATAAGCTGTGTTGGACAGAAAGAGAAAGACAGTCAGTGACTGTGAAACATCGGATTCTCTCCTTTCTATGTGGAAATTTTCCCCTCGGCTTATTAATTTATAATATACATAATTACTGTATCATTCTTGTAATGACTACGATGATTGTGTATATATGTCCTATTAGCGTAAGTAAATGAACAAATTATCCTAAATACTCTGAAGTGCAAGTGTACTCACCTAATCTCAATTTACCGCTATCTGTTCCTATATACACACTGATTCTGCTGTATTGGATACCCAGTGACGTATCTAATCTAAAGATTGTTTGAAAATAATTAATATCCTTAGATAACAGATTTTTGTGTGTTATTTTCACAATTGTGTGTATTCAACATAACATGTACCAAACCAAAGCAAACCATGTAACATACTTAATAATGGAAATGGCTTAATTCACATATCAGAAACCCTAACTTTGTATCTGAAGTGCTTTCTGAATAAGCTCAGCTGTCGGTCCAATCCGCATCATGTTCTTTTTGTCCTTCCTCTCTCTCCCCCTCCTTCCTTGACAGAAGTGTAAAATGTCATCTTCTTCAACTGGATGATTTCCATTATGGATTATGTGCAACTTATCTGTAGAATTAAGGTTATATGAATGTTTGCGTCTACACATTTCAAAAGGATCCTGATCGCATTCTACTTCAAGTTTATTCGCTACCACAAAAGCTTTTCAAGAACAGGCTATGTTCATCCTGTGCTAAAAAATAGACCACACTTCATGGAGTTTATGGCGTCAGCTCTCGCTGATTGGTTATTGCTCCTTTTAATAATAAGCATTAAGCTCCATGAAGTGCCTCTTACTGAAATGCGATACTAAGCTTCAAACTGGGTGATTCAAATCCGTCCAATTAAGCCCTTTTATTTTCTCTACTACGTACGATAGGTAGGGGAGGTAGTGTATTCCACTCAGAAGTACCATATCGAGCTTTCCCGGGAAATATATAATTTTAGCCCACTTGAGCAGCTTAACTCAAACGCGAAAATGTATTAAAAGTCAAACTTGGTCCTTAAATTTACCGTTCTCCAAGCACTTGACATGCAGATTTTCAGGTACATTCCCCCATTCCAAATATCAATCCGTTATACAGAATACGTTGATTTTCTAAAAATGGCTCTAAGGGTTTTGATTAAACTAATGTGCATTCAAGATAGATATTAAACGTATATCTTGAATTGTCTGGGAATAGCTCCTAAAGTCCTCTTCATACTGCACAGTTTTCGCACAGCTGCTGAACAGTATGCGATGCTATTTGACAAAATGTTACTTGACAAAAAATTTCGATTTCGTTAAAGTAGGTAAGTAACATACCTGGTGGCCCAAGCAAGCCGTCCTATGCAGTTTTGTGTTTCCCGTATAGGTTAGTGCAATAAGGGTTGCCTGGTCGCTGCTGTTCAAAAACGGAAAGTACACGTACAAGCGAAGCTTCACTGAGCTGTGCTGCTGTCTGCGCGTGTTTCCACCTGATTTCGATCTGATAAGGTCGCATGGTCGTCTATTTTTAGGTGTTGCAGTCAAACAGCAACTGCAATGTGCTCAAGCGAAGAGTACACAGATATAATAATGATCTATAGGGAGACGTATCGCAATGCAGCTGAGGCTCGAAGGCTGTATTTACGTTTCCCATCTAGACGTCTAACTTCTGCACATTTTCTTGGACGTACAGAGCTACATTTAAGAACCGAGAGAGCTTTCCAGGTACATCGAGTCGTGGAAAGACCAGTCTGCGACGTATCTGATGTTCCCCGGACGTTATTGAGTATTTCGCAATAAATCCCTTGCAAGGTAAGCATAGTTTACAATAAGATTATGCATGCTTATAATGTATTATAAACAATAATTTTGTAGTACTACTTCATTTTAGTTTGCATTATTATACTATATACCTATAATAATAATAATAATAATAATAATAATAATAATAATAATAATAATAATAATAATAATAATAATAATAATAATAATAATAATAATAATAATAATAATAATAATAATAATAATAATAATAATAATAATAATAATAATAATAATAATAATAATAATAATAATAATAATAATAATAATAATAATAATAATAATAATAATAATAATAATAATAATAATAATAATAATAATAATAATAATAATAATAATAATAATAATAATAATAATAATAATAATAATAATAATAATAATAATAATAATAATAATAATAATAATAATAATAATAATAATAATAATAATAATAATAATAATAATAATAATAATAATAATAATAATAATAATAATAATAATAATAATAATAATAATAATAATAATAATAATAATAATAATAATAATAATAATAATAATAATAATAATAATAATAATAATAATAATAATAATAATAATAATAATAATAATAATAATAATAATAATAATAATAATAATAATAATAATAATAATAATAATCATAATCATAATAATCATAATAAGGGCGCCGGGGTAGCGCGGTGGTTTCGTTCGCGGCTCCCGTTCTAAGGGTCCCGAGTTCGATTCCCGGCTCTGGGGTTGGCGATTTTAAGTCGGCCCTGTCCACGCCTTCACCTCTGTCTAGCACACGTGAAGTATCCCCTATGCCCAACGTGGTTCGGAGTCCACGGTAAAAACTGTAGGTCCTCTCACCTCACCGCCATCTTCACTATCACCCTATCATCGGAGGTAATGGACACCGCCCTCTGGGTGCCTCCACCTGAGAAATGGGTCCGGTCATCACTTGGTGGGGTGAGGTTACCCCGAAGGCCAAGGTTGCCATGTGGGGAGTGTTAGTAACTAACTAATAATAATAATAATAATAATAATAATAATCATCATCATCATAATAATATGATCGTTATTATTAATATTACGAAAGTGACTAGTTTTCGTCCATTAATACTTGCCAATTTCTCATCGTAATTAGGACAAAGAAGAACTGCAGCAAATCTGAGGGTATCGAAGCCTTCGGTGCAAAGGACTCTGGAGGAAAGGGAATGGTGTCCCTTTAAGTTGCAGCTACACCAACAGCTATATGGAAGCGATTTCCAAAATTGGGTATCATTATGCACACATCTCTTAAATAAAATTAACGTAAATCCGAATTTCATTAGGGAGGATTTATGGGGATATGAATGCTATTTACCTAATGACCTCACTGTAAATAGAAATAATCTACATTATTGGGTCCCTGAAAATCCTCACTGGTTACGAACACATCTTGTGTAAACGCAATGGGGTATTAACTTATGGTGCGGCATTCTACGGGGTCACATCATTGGACCAGTTAACTCACTCCTAGACCAACTGGTCAACTGTATTTGCAATTCCCACAGAATGAGCTGAATCTTAAGCAGCTTCTAAGAGGCATCCTATATCAGATACTGAGATTAGAGAATACCTCAACAATGTGTACTCCTAACGGTAGATAGGTCGTGGTGGTTGCATTAGATGGCCAGCGTGATCACCTGATGTAATTCTTTTGGATTTTTCTTAGAGGGATATATCAAAGCCAGGTTTACGACATGGAACCAGCTTGCGCTTTAATATGTGCAGAAATGTTAAGAGGCGTCCATGCTAATACTCAGAGACGCTTACATTAATGTATACAACAAGGTGGGCATACATTTGGCATTTGTACTATGACTAATGCAATACTAAATATTTGCCAGCATATAACATAGGTTTAAAGGAACATTCATTATATTCATTGTAGTTATTATCATAAATTGCAATCAGAGACATAATAGTGTGACTTTTTGGGTTCGTAAAATTAAAAGTCTAGAAATTCAAAATGCTCTTTATTTCAGTAGAAACACACTTTGGTCAACCCTTATAGGCTCTAAAAATGACGTGTCATACACACAGTAGTCTCCGGTTGCTTCACCACACATAAACGAATTAATTCACCTGTGGCACGCTTCAAATAGCTGCACTCTCACAATTAACAGCTCAATTCACAACTGCGGCACGGTTCAAATGTCCACACACTGCACGGCTGCAGCTTCACTCACTGACTGACTGCTGTCCAAGTCGAATACTGACAGGCTGTTAACAGCCAGAAGGTTTTTGCTGCGTACCCACCTCGGTTTTGGGTGTGACCGCAGGTTGTTCATTTAGATGGTTACAGGATGTTGTGGGATTTTTTTTGAGGAAATTTATTGAGGTAGTTTTTTGCTCCTCTTTAATTTTGTACAGGATGCCAAACCGCTTTTTTGTTTATACCCTGGTGTTTTATTTTTTTGCTAAAGTGGGGTAAATTTTGTAGCCAAACAGCTTATTTGGAGATTTTGAGATTTGTGCTGCTGTATGGATTAACTCCGTTGTTACCTCGGGTGCCATCATGCCATACGGGGTACCCGGTAAAGCCTGAAGCGGCGTCTTGTAGCGTCGTAATCTCCTAGAGACCGAACCAGGGCGCTTCTGTGAGCTGGAATTTGAGCGTAAAATTTTGTCGCCCGGCGCCTAATTTCGTCCTCCACGTATGGGAGAAGAGAAGCTTCGTGAAGCAACCTCACGGGGAAAGAACGGCCCATAGAATAGATGGATCGGAGTCCTCTATTCTGTGCACGCTGAAGGTATGCCATCCAGCTATCTGCAGCCATGCCCCAGGTTTCACAGGTGTACAGCATGAGTGGGATTACAGCGCTCGAAAAAGGTGTAGCTTTAAGCGGACTGGCATCAAGCCCGAACCCAGCATTGGGTACAGAGAGGCTATAGCCCCCTGTACCCGTGCCGATAGTTCCCTGGTGTGTCCGCGGAAAGTTAGGCCTCTATCAAGTTGAACGCCCAGGTACTTGATGGAATTAGTCCACTGTATCCTTCGGCCTCTAAAGTGGAAGTTGGGACAGTCAGCGGGGGTGTGGCGCTTTGTAAAAAGGATGGCGTGGCTTTTGTCCGGATTTACGGACATCCGCCAACGACTGACTGCTCTGTCCACGAGGCGGCATTTATATCCGAGCCGCTGTTTCTCGAAAGCTACCGAAGTTTCTAGAATGCTACCGAAGTTCTACGGTTCTTAGTGGCATAGCGAGAACACATGGAACTATCTCTGTCTCTTTAACACGGGCCCACTATGCTCACCGCAACAATGCCTCGTGACAGTAGCATTTGTTAAATATTGCTATTTGTGAAGCTCAAATTCTTGCATTATGTGTTGTTTATAAATTAGCTGTGAGATGTTGATATGCCTGAATTCAGATAATTAATATGCTTTGACCCTTGTGCGTATTATTTTGGTGAGGGACAATCATACTCTTACACAAAAACCTTTCCCGAGTCCAGAAAGCGAACTCGGTACCTCACCGCAGTGAGGAACTGTTCTAGCGACGAGCTATGGGACCAGTTATATTAATTAGGTATTGTTTTTCAAGCTCTTATCTTACGTTTAGCAACGTCTCCTCTCCGTTGGTATTATGTCCCCTTTACTGACATGCTTAGGCAAACCTTTCGGTGTTCGCGTTATTCGGGAAAGGATCCTAGGTTCATCTAAAATACACAGTGTTGTCACATAACTCATCCACGCATAATACCTATCACTGCAGTTATGTACTGAAACGAGCATTAGATCTGGCAGCATGGATGACTCATATGCAGTCTCATACACGTAATAAACACTAACAGAGCAAATAAACAGTTCAAACCCCTCTCCCTGTTTAGGCCCCGCTTGCCTTCTTTTGGGTAGACTGTATACACCGATATTCACCAACATGTAAGTGTACTGGTAGAGATTTATAAGTCCAGGATCGGGGCTAGATAGCAGATAGTGTAGAAGTATTGAGAAGCGATACCTACTATACTGCATTTCAGAAAAAACATTCTGATGTGTGCACTCACATGACCTTCACTACTCATTTTGTATGAACTATAAAAAATTAAACAACGACTTCCTATACAATAAACCTAAAAGTACTGAAAAACTGAAACATATTTCAAGAAATGTCCCGAAAATGGTTATTTCCACACTAATTTGTATTTATTATCAATTGCGTAATTTAGCGGTATCTACTATTTTTGTGTAGCAAGATTTTATCTGTGTTTCAGGGTAAAATAATTTCCATAGAAAAATTAGTGCATAAGGTAAGTGTACCGAGTTACAATTACAGCAGATATGACGTCATTAGCCAGGAGACTTTGTTTGGAGCAGAATGAATTGATCTTAAGTCAGAGTAGCTAAGGCAATCAGACGTTAACAAGAAATTCGTTAGCTCACGGTTCGGGTACGTATAGCAATGAAAGAAATGTTTGCAAATACACACTTGAAACGGTTCTGGAATCTAAAGGGGAGAAAGTATTCTTTGAATTTACTAAGTACGTTTCAGAACGATAAGAAACTTAAGATTTGGTAACATAAAACGTAGGTACGTTGTTAGAGTAGTTATGAAATGTGAAATGAAATGTGTAGTGGAAATTAATTGTTCTTTCACACTGCCCGTCTGTAGGCTAAATTGTGGAAACGTAGTCAGACTGAAAAATTCAATGCCATAGCCGGGATTTGAACCACGGACTGTCTGGTTTCAGTCAGTGGAGAATTGAGTCAGTTGGAGAATTTAATGTCAAATCCCGGCTATGGCAATGAATTTTTCAGTCTGACTACGTTTCCACAATTTAGCCTACAGACGGGCAGTGTGAAAGAACAATTAATTTCCATCAATTGACCTAATAGTGGTTAACTATAAAGCCCGGGCCTTAAAGTACTTACATGTTGTAAGTCGCCATTAAGGTAGTTGTCTCATGTATTTATGAAAACTCTTAAGCGGTTTAAAGGGAAAATATGAGTCAGTTAGAGAATTTAATGTCTTATCGGCACGTTGGCCATAGTAGCTCAGCGGTAGAGCGGCTGGACGGAAACCAGACGATCCGTGGTTCAAATCCCGGCTATGGCATTGAATATTTCAGTCTGACTCTACGTTTCTATGAAATGTGTAGTGCTTAACGCCCGCTATCACTACAAACGGCACCGCAGGTGGTGACATTGGTGATACATGAGATAAAGATGGAGCACCGGTGGAATGAGATGGCGGGGGAAACCGGATGTACCGGAGAAAACCCGCCCCAGCGCCGTGTTGTCCATCACAAATCTCACTTTGCGGTCGATGGGATCGAACCCGGGCCGCCTTGGTGAGAGCCAAGCGGTCTTACCACTGAGTCACTGCGCGGCCGGTAGTAGTTATGAAGTAGGCGCAAATAAACTGTATATAAGAGCACGTATTTTTAAAATCCAGAGGTTAAAGGAGAAACTTCACGTTTTAGTTAATCACGAAGTGATTGACATACTATAATGCCACAAGCGCATTTCTTAAGATCTTCGCTGTTAATCAAGTGTGCTGGAAATGCTATGGAGTTTTCAAACACATACAAAATGTAAAATACAAGATAAAGGTTATTCTACTCTATATATTATTTAGTTCTACTATTATGTGTAGCACGCACTGTTACAGTAACGAAATTCAAAGTCATCGGTCAAAGAAAACGTGACTAACCAAGGATGAACACAGGGAGGAAAATATTATTTATAGTTATAAGTCATGATAATTGCAGTACATATTACTGAATAGTTTCAATTACTAGGTATATCAAAATTTAAATGTTACACATGTTGAAGTGATGACATAAACGCAATGTACATACAAGACCAAACATTGAAAAAACAAATAGAAATGTACTGCATCTTCGGTGTGCAATCAGATTTCCGACAGAACTTGTGAAGTTGCACTGCAACTTTTTTGTGCATTTCTATCACTGAGCGACTCACTTGTGCATTGCTTTTGGTGTTACTGCAGCACATGTAGCGGTAATCCAGTCTTTCATGTCTTTTACTGCTGATGGAACTTGCTGATATACAGTTTTCAAATACAAATCAGAGGAATATATATATATATATATATATATATATATATATATATATATATATATATATATATAACAGCTGAACTCTGACGATCACGCTGAAAATTGCTGAACAGGACTATCTAGACCACTTCAGGGATTTTGGAAATACTGGTTCAGTAGATTTCCTATCACTATGGAATTATGATCAGGGCACTATCACGCCTATACTACATTATTCCACATAAAATCAGAGATAGGTTTTGCATAGATAGAGTCAAACTGGAAAATTCAGTGTCATGGGTGAGATTTGAACCACGGATCTCCCAGTTTCCATCCAGTCGCTGTTACCCATTGAGCTACCATGTCCAACGTGCTGTCCTGACCTCAAATTATCAAATTGACTCATATATTTTCACAGGAAACCATGTATTTGGGTACCAGGCCTCATCATTAAACTCTTACTATTTAAGTTATTTGATGAAAATTAATCGTTTTGTTCACACTAACCGTGTATAGGCTAAGGTTTAGGTTAGATAAGAGTCAACCTGAAAAATTCAATGCCGTGGCCAGGATTTGAACCACGGATCTCCTGGTTTCCGTCCAGTCGCTCTTACGCATTGGGCTACCATGACCAATGTGCCATCCTGATATCAAATACTCCAATTGACTCATATATTTTCCTGATAAACCACTAGGAGGTTGCCTTCCTAACATTAAATTCTCCAATTGACTCATATATTTTCCTGATAAACCACTAGGAGGTTGCCTTCCTAACATTAAATTCTCCAATTGACTCATATATTTTCCTGATAAACCACTAGGAGGGTGCCTTCCTAACATTAAATTCTCCAATTGACTCATTAATTTTCCCGGCAAACCACTAGGATGGCACGTTTTCCAATGGTAGCTCAATGGGTAAGTGCGACTGGACGAAACCAGGATATCCTTGGTTCAAATCCCGGCCATAACATTATGTTTCAGTTTGACCAAAATCTTAGTATACACACTGCTAGTGTGAAGAAACGATTCATTTCCATCAATTAACTTAAATAGTCAGCGGTAGGTCTTCCATCAGTACACGCAAATTAGGACGCAAGAACCTCCGTTACTTTCGCCTGTACGTTTACCATCAATGAAATAAGGGCCAATAGTGTGTTGTCCAACAATACTCCACCATACATTGATAATGGAGAAGCCATTGGGGTTTCTCGCCAACCAATAATGTGTATTGCTTAAGTTTATATTCCCATAATTTGTAAACATGGCTTCATCGATATACATCATTCTACTCATAAAATCATGGCCTTGCTATAGTACTCACTGGCAGTATTCCAGAGGAATTTTAAAGCCATTGTCGTGAAGCTCTTGATGTAGCGACAGGTGGTACTGGTGCTAAAAGTCCCTGTGAAGAATGCGCAGGGTAACTGTTTGAGGGATCTTAATCCATCTTTCCATTTTGCAAGAACTGGCATGAGGGTTTATTGGAATGGCTGCCAGAACAGCAACAAATGCTGCTTCATTTGTCATTTTCTTGCAGCGGACCCACTCTGATGGAGCTAAGCTTCCAGTCTCAAGAAGTTTTGTAACAATATTAGTGAAGGTAGAACGGGTTTGATTATGTATTTCAGGATAACGTTCGGCATATAGCTGTATTGCTCGTGTGCCATTTTTACCAAATTGTCCATCCACAAGTCAACATTCTATACTAGATACTCGTATAAGGAAGCCCTGAGACAGATATTACTTGTAACATTTAAAATTTGCATTCAATGTCGTTACAAAAATCAAATATCCGTATTACGTACATTTCAGAGCACAAATAAACCACGAAAGAGGGAAACCTGTACACATATATTTCATTTTCTGCGGCTGGAAACCACGCATTAATTTCCAGCTCACATGATGACGGTGAAAATAACATTACAAACTGCTTTTGTTTCACCGCAATACGTCAATCACGTTTTGATTAACTCTAATATGAAGATCGCTATTGAACCAGGCATGTTAAACTGTTCTGCGTTTTGTTACATCTCGAGCGTCAACATCAAATTACAATGTCCGGGACGTATTTAAACTATCGCTTTGCAGCAAACGTCATTCTTAACGCGGTTTTCTATGTTTATGAGTTACATTACAAATATCTTCAGCATTTATACAACTTATTTAAAATTACAATTCTACATTACTTGAATATCTAAACCTATATACTACCCTTCATACATCAGTTTGTATGCTTTCCTAAGTAACTATTTCCAAGGACACATAGACTCAGACACCGTAGCTACCGAGCTATTGGGTTCTATTCACTATTTTCTTTCAAATGTATACTTTTCTTCTTTCTCCTTATTTCTAATTTTATTCAACCGTCTATTTTAACTAAACCTAAATATTTTCATATTTCTATTAAGCTTCCCTTAAATTTAATCGTAAATATCCTTTTACCTATAATTTCATTTCATAGACTGGACCAATTATGCCTCTCTTGCACAATCCCTCTCTCAAACTTCATGTTGCTTCATATTCCAAAATTAAATGGCAATAATTATGCAAATTCCAACTACACAACGGGCACTGTCCTTGTATTTCTCTTTCCTCCAAGTAGTTTAACATTACCACCCCTGACCTGGCCCATGCAAATCCTTCTCTTACTGCCTTTGTCAAAAATATCGATATACTTTCCTTTTCCCAAGTCGTTTTAGCTCTCTACATAATTATACACAATGAAGCTTTGGAATTAAAACTACAAAACATCTCCTATCTCTCTCTATCTTCACTTCTTAATTTAAGTCTTTTCCAAAACCCTTTCTCCAATACCTGTTCAACCCTGCAGATATCTCCACAATTTATTTCATCTAGACCTCCTACCAAGCACTTTTACCAAGTCTCCTCTTTATTAACTTTTGCTGCCCCTCAAGACACTGATTTAAAATATTGTTATTTTCCAATTCCTTAATTCGAAACCAGTACTTCAATACTCTTACTATAATTTTAGCTTTGCTATCAAATCTCCCTAACACCATCTGCGCAACATCATTTGGAGAGACTTTCGGTAAACCCAAAATTAACTTACAAAAACTCCGGTGCACCTTATTTACATTTTCCCACCCTCCCTCAAGACCCCAAATCTCTGCTCCATAGAGCATATTTGCCTCACCTACTGCACTATATACTCTTTCCAACCATTTTATTTGCAACCCTGGTATTTGATCTAAACATGCTCTAATAGCTCCCATTGCCAGTTTTCCCTTCGTCAACACCCCATCTACCATTACTACTTAATCTTACTCCTAGGTAATCAAATCTCCTGACGATCTCAATTTCTTTTCCTTCCATCTCCATTTTTCATCTTTTCATAACTTGCTACCCTTTTTAAATACCATTATTTTTATTTATTTATATTTATTCTAAGACTCTTCTAGTTGAATAGCAAATAATTCAGTGTGTTCATATTTAAAAAAGAACATACAACTGTGTTGAAACACATATTTTCTTAACTTTTTGAATAGTCCAACAATTATATATAATTTATATATAATTTATAAACACACATTAATAGATCCCTCCATTGTCTCCATACCCTTAAAGGTTACTTTTCAATAGTTGTTATTGTTTCAGGTATATTTGCAGTAAAAATTTTAAATGAGCCACCCTGTATATGCAATCAACACATCCACTTTACAATATATATATCACATTAGAATTACGTCACAATAGTTGCATGCTGCTCTACAAATGTGATTTTATAGCAGTGCCCGCTGAAAGATACACGCATATCCGTTTGGACGAAAGTGAAATCATTTATTCACGATCCAGGATCTACTAAAGATCCAGAAAAACTAAAGAAAAACAAACTTAGAACGAGCCTTGAACCAAGTCAGCAGTTGATATGTAGACCTTAATATCCTTATAGTGAGAACATTAATCTCTAGAGTTATGGACGCAATGTTTCTCTCCTTGATGTAAATTAAACGGCACCTTCCGTGAGCGATTTGACCTCACATATCATAATGATTTACCACATGCTGTACTAAAGCACAGTCTTACCAAGTTGACCTGCAAGACTATCCTCTCTAGGAATGCAGCTTCATAAAAAGTTTATTATAAGAGGCCGGATTCCGATGCCATGCCATCTTTTAATTGCTACATCATAGACACTGCAAACCTGTAAATAAATCTTTATCATGGCTCCCAAATAATGCAAATGCATACTTAATAGGATTCCCCCCCCCCATGGGCGCCGGGGTAGCGCGGTGGTTTCGTTCGCGGCTCCCGTTCTAAGGGTCCCGAGTTCGATTCCCGGCTCTGGGGTTGGCGATTTTAAGTCGGCCCTATCCACGCCTTCACCTCTGTCTAGCACACGTGAAGTATCCCCTATGCCCAACGTGGTTCGGAGTCCACGGTAAAAACTGTAGGTCCTCTCACCCCGCCGCCATCTTCACTATCACCCTATCATCGGAGGTAATGGACACCGCCCTCTGGGTGCCTCCACCTGAGAAATGGGTCCGGTCATCACTTGGTGGGGTGAGGTTACCCCGAAGGCCAAGGTTGCCATGTGGGGAGTGTTAGTAACTAACTAGATTTTTTTCATTTAAAGCCACTTTGTATGTTTAAGGAGTCATGAGTTACTAAAGTTTCTTGCATTTACATTGAATATAAAGATTTTTTATGTTATTGACTTTTAGATAAGAATATATTTTAAAACATTAGATATTTTAGTTTTAAATTGAGAAATAAGATATCAAATCACACATCACACACATTAGGAGGGAGAAATTTACATTCTTATTGAATGCTTGGACTGAAATTACTTAATTTCTGGCAGTGAGTATAATTACAGCAATGAATTCATTTTCGAAACCACAGATGAGACAAGTCAGTTTTACAATGGTCGCGTTAATAAGCTATCCTCTTCATTTGCAGCGAAATTTGTATAACATGAGAACTAAGAGAGTTAAAGTTACATTGCTGTAAGACATGCGACAGAAACATTTTCTTAATTTTCCTTTTAGAGGCCCAACAATTTGGAATTAACATATTTTAATTATTTTCTAAATGATTTAGACATTGATCTTATACCTACTTCTTCTACTTATGTAGCAGTTAAACCCATGTGTGCATTATCTTCGGCGTACTAATTTTAATAAACTAAGTACAACTCTATTATGTTATCTTTTGTTAAATTTTTATGTCACTTCCAAAACTCAGTTTTCTTTTATTTATGTCCTCCAACGTTAAGTCATATCGGTCGTGAATGAAATGGATTAAATTGATGCTCAAATGAGCCCAAGGTCCATAGAGCTTATAGTTACCCGAGTTCATCTTTTAGGATAAGGGAAAATCCTGGAAGAAAACTTATCCAGATAAATCAACCTGACCGAGATTCGAACTAGGGATCTCTTGAACGTGAGACAGACACGCTACATTCTACGCTATAGAGGCAGGCTAAAATCTGGTGTAATTATATACATCACTTTTCAAACATTTTTAGGTCATCAAATTGTAATCATTGTGCTGCAAGGTATGTTGATAAATTATTGAAATTATTGTTTTAACATCATATTTAAAAAAAACAATAAAGAAAAGAAAGAAACTATTTTACAAACTACTTTTTCGAAGGCTTATTCTTCTATTTCATGTTAATCTATACATAAATTTGCAAAAGTTGTTTTATTGCTTACTTCCTATTTCTTTTTAATTACGTCCTCCAACATTTAGTCATATCTGACGATGAATAAATGGGTGAAATGATGCTCCAATGAGTCCGAGGTCCATGTAGCTTAGAGTTACCCAACATTCGTCTTTCAGAATAAAGGAAAACCCCGGATAAACCTTATCCAGGGACCTGTTGAACGTGAGGCAGACAGGCAACCATCTACGCTACTGAGGCGGGCTCTATTTACTTGTAGATAGAATAATAGAGGAATACAGTAGGATTATTCAAAATTCATATTTTTTTAACATGAGCATCTCAATACGAAAAAGAAGGAAAAAATATACACATTTTCCACTTGAGAAAAGTGTAAGCATTAAAAAGCTCAAACAAATAACATAGAATGTCTCGTAAATGACTATTGTCATAAAAAACTGCTTCGGCCCAATTTGTGTGCTTTAAGAAGGATTTTATTTACTACGCAGTCGGATTTTGTGTATCTCTTAAGGTTTATCAGTGTCTACAACAATAGAATTCAGAATGAAGAGGACAGCAGAAGTTTTGTGCAGAACATAAGATATATGTATGCATTTTATTTGTCATGAAATATCTTAAATATGCGTCATTTTAATCAAAATCATCAGAGCCATTTAACGAAACATTTTTCATGTAAAGGGAAGTTTGTGTTCAAGGGCGCATATTTTTATATTTGCGCCATATTTTTTGTTTACAAACCACCCATATACTCATTCACTCAGAAGAGGAGAGAGAGAGAGAGAGAGAGAGAGAGAGAGAGAGAGAGAGAGAGAGAGAGAGAGAGAGAGAGAGAGAGAGAGACCTATTTGTAAATATTCTCTTTTTCTGGGGGTGGGGGCAAACAGATTCAGGGGTTCTCAAGTTAAATCTCGGTATTTAATTCTTAAGTGGACCACAATACATCCTCTTCTTACTGTTTACTACATAAGAGAGGAAGTAAAAAGGAAAATACAATGAAGTTGTACCACATATAAGTACTCAGGAAAGCTGATGGGCTATAAAGCTGCCAGCATCTGTTAGATGAGTGCGTATACGTCAGCATTTCTTTTTACGACCGTAATAGAGCACAGCTTGGGGAAATGGAACTTCACAAAGAAACGGATTTCTTACGCCAATTATCCTTAGAAGGAAATCAGCAAAACGCTGTTCTATTGAAGATTATTGTGGCTTTACACATCCTTCCTTAGAAGCTCCGTATTCCATCTGCTTTGTTTGCTTATACATTCCACATAAAAAATTCAAAGTATTTTACTATAATCTTCCTAAAAATCTAAAGACGTATCTTTAGGTTTGTAAGCATGACATAAGATGAGCCATCAGGACTTACAAAATATGTAACCTCCAACGCAAATCTTATCAGACAATGAATGTAATATTCAAATGATGCTCAACCGAGACTAGGGTCCATAGAGCTCAGAGTTATCCAACATTCATTTTTCAGGTTAAGTAACAGCCCGGAAAAAGACCTTATAACTTACCCTGACCGAAAGTCCAACTCGGGGCTCCTTGAATGTGAGGCAGACACACTATCCGTACACCACATGGGCAGGCTGTGTGTATGTGAATAGTATAGCTCGAAAATCGAAAACCTGCAAAATATCTAACTTAGTATTTGAAACCAGCACCTTTCAACCATGCGATATGAAGATGCTTTAGAAAACCTGCATATCAAACTATCCTTTATACTGAACATTGTTCTCAAAAGTTATTTGATCAAATGGTCAACTTGATTTAAGTGCCATATTCCAAGATCTGACAAATAATATATATTTCTTGAATTTTATATAAATTACTTGTTATTTTTAATCAATCGTTTATAATTGATAAATCGGAAGAGATACACAAAATCTTACTATACAAAAAATTAGATCTTGCTGATGCGTTCAGTTTGTATCAAGTGCATTTTGTAGAGTGAATGACTTCGAGATATTCCTTTTTACTGTTATGAACTTTCAAACACATAACGACATGTTATTGGGATTTCATTACGGAGGGGATTCGGTACGTAGGCCACCATGCTGGGCCCATTGTTCCTATGCCCCCAAGTGGGGACACCCCACGGAGTAGGGATGAGGCAAAGGAGAGAGAGGACGACCGAACCAAGGAGCCACGACAGTATACAGAGGGAAGGATCCTCATAGTTTACTTGGATAGAGACTTACCCTGACAGGCGAGGACAACGAACTCGCTCCCCTACAGCGGGCGGCGAGCCCAGCAGCCGATCCCTAATGGTCCCAAAGCAGGCGATCTGAGCCCCTGAGGTCCCTGGCTGGCGATACCGAAACGTTCCCAGCAGAGGAGCAGAGATCGGCAACCGACCTACCGGAGGAGGAAGTAGTTTTCCTCAGAGCATATCATCCTGCCATGCACCGCCGAGACACCCGCCGACACTTCTACCCTGAAATAGACCACCAGATGAGAGATGATATAAAATGATAATGGATATGAAATGGAGGGACAGGAAATTCGGGAGATGTAATTAACCTACCCAGCATTCGCCTAGCGACATGGGAAAACCCTCGAAAAACCCATGGGTCAGGTAGGTCGGCCACGGGAGTCGAACCCGGGCCTCCCGAATGCGGGCCATAGACGAAACCGCCTGAGCCATCCCGCTCGGTATAACGACATGATATTTAAAAATCTAATTATCACCTTGTGTACTGTACTATTTAACGAAATGTGTAAATATGACTTTAAAATCTGAGTTAACAAGATGTAAAGTAAATAAGATTTTGTAAAAAATAGTTTGCATAAGAGGGATATTTTTATGATAATTTTAAATATGATATCTAATTTACTAGAACAAACATCCCGATTAAAGTTACAACAAAATTAATGTTCTTCAGGAAAATATATGTTGTGATTCCTTGACTGAGCTCGGACGAATTGGTCGAATAATTGCCGTAATTTCTTTCTAGTCTGTAGGCTTCAACTTCACACTCACGTGAAATGATTTAGAAATACTTTAAAGTTTATAAGTACCATACATGTCCCTTCAGAATGTACTGTCCCTTGTCTTGTCTTGTCTTGTCTTGTCTTGTTTTAGGGAAGGTTTTGACCATTAGTTACGTATTCATTAAGACCACGTTGGGGTTCTTATAGGAGGTAATTGTATTTAGTGCTGCATTTATTTAATCAAGCTCTAGCTCTCGGGAGTTCGCTAATGATCAGGTAATAGCGTTAGCCTAGTTAAAAGTCCACTACTTTAGTCTGTTTCGAACTTGGCCGGAAACAATTTGCCAACCGTAAGATTGAGTTACAACAAGTACGCTACACTGCTGATAGTAATTAATTAAGATTTCTGCTGCTGTGGTCTTAATCACGTTTCACAACCCACACAGCAGAACAAACGATGTTGAACTTATTCCATCAGGAGGATTTTATCATGCTTGACCATTTTGCTATCGGACATCATCAACAGCATTACTTCTTTCAAGATGTTCTGGGATTCTCACGCAAGATATTTATTTCGGTTGCTGCGAATCCCAGCAAAACCATGGGAACCAGAAATGTGTGAGGAAATGGAATATGCAATGACCTTTAAATATTAAAATGGGATATTTTAGCATTACATAAATATAAACCGATGGCTTGAAAGGCGATAGTGTCGTTTCTGCACGTCTAAGTCCCTGGATGACTTGAAGAAACGGCGGGGGAACCAACATGTCCGAACAAAGATTTATTGCGGTTTACCACCACCAGGAGGAAGGGATGAGGCAAAGGGGGACTCAGACCAGCAAAGAGCGGAGCCAGTCAAGCCGCAGAGACCCACAGCAGTCCTTAATTAGAGAGAGTGTCATGCTAGATTATCACCTAAGATGAGCGCGATGAAGCGATCCTAGTGGCCTGGGCAGTAGGATTACAGGGCACAAGGTTCTGTGCCATCCATAGCGCTGGCAACCAAATGTGAAAGATTCAAAGGAGTGAAATGAGAAAAGAGGGAAAAGGAACCTGTGGGGTGAAGAATTCACCCTAGTATTCATCTAATGAGAAGAGAAAATCATAGAAAACTCAAGACAGAGTGTTCGACCTTCCAAATACGAGTCGAACAATTACCTTGGTACCAACTTACTGTTTTTAAACGTTTATATCGATTACATGAAGAAGATACAAGGATCAGCGATTTTAAAAATATATGTACAACAATGAGTATTTATGAACAGGTATGTGGTACACGTCATTTTGTTCTGTACAAAATATTAAACGAAAAAAAAGGTAGCATAATCGTGTGCTCTAAGTTTTGCTGAGATAATTACAATGCTATGACCCATAGGAAAGAGTTTCCTCTCAGAGATTTTCCTTCATTGTTCCATTGCTAGAATCCCATCTTCTTTTCTGACGCTTGAATAAACCACGAGAGGAGAGGCAAGTGGTGGAGATTGTGAGCTCGATAGAACTGAATCAGTCAAGAGCGCTGGATCCCAAACTACGTTTCATTAACGAGATATGAACGGGACGTGCTGCTGAGAGAAGATGACGAAAAGAGACGCAGATGTACGTGAGATATAATTCTCATAAGGCTTATTCACACGGACCAGGAAGGGAATCATGCCATTTTCGTCACTGATGCGCTAAAAGCCTTTCGATGTGGCAGTTGAAAGCTTATCCAGATAACAATTAATCCAGATATCTAACTCTGATCCTGAAATGTCTGTTTTTAAAATAGATGATTTTAGTAAATTATAGCTAAAGTATAACTCTTTATTTTGACCCTACTAAGCAGCACCTGACAAAACAGTTCAGTTGTAGTTACTACATCGAATATTAGCTGTGTATCCAAAAGTAAGAGCAGACTCTTTCATTCTTCCCTCTTTGAGGTGGCGGCGCAGTAATGTATGTAACTCGGGTTCAATTCCCGTCGACGGCGGATTCTAACTTGGGCATTTCGTAATGAATATCGTAGCGAATACTATGGTACTTACCCTAATGCCGAACAGAGGGCGTGGATACTTGCGCAATGTAAAGGCTGTTGGCGGTGTTGCTGTGGCAGGAAGGGGACATTTTTCGAGACCCGGAACCCGCAGTGTTGGCAGCTGCGCGGTGGATTCTGGCATCGGGGTAAGAAAGTTTCAGCCTCTTTTAGGATCATTCACGGTCCCGTAGCCTCCTGTAACTCCCTCATTTTGTCTCTTCCTTCTGAGAGTTACTATCACAATGTATTTGTGTAGGTCTCGGTGTTCGAGGTGTCCTCTTCAAAACCTAGTCTTTGCGCTTACCTTTAGCATCTTTGACGCTTTGTTCTTTGTCTTCTACGAGTAGTTATGAAATTTAAATCTCAATAACTCCTTCTGCCCCAAGCATTGTTCCCAACTATTAATTCTTTTCGTAATTTTCTTACCACTTTTTTTCGTCCTTCGTAATTAGCATGAAGAAAATAAATATGGATTATAGAAACCACATTGCTTGCATTTATAATATTAATGACTATTCAAACTATTGCTGATAACTGTGTGTCATTTTCTCTGTAGTATTTAAATTTTCTAATAGAAGATGAGATATGCATCAATTTTAAAGGTAATGTCCTTATAATTGCGATTTAGAATTTTCAGCTGTACACTATTCACTTACTATTTTGCTGAGTTGTTACATCATGACAACTTATACTCTTCGGCATAACATATTTTATTAACTCTATCACCTATCTATAATAGGTAAAAGAATTCTGTATAGAACTAAAATAATTCGACATGGAGATTTAATGGAAGATCCATGTTTTAAGGCAGAATTATAATAAAGTGCTTTTGGAAAGTGGTCTAGGTGAGTTCATGTAAACAGCATAACCCTAAACAAAACGCCAGATGAATTGTAAACTCGGTATTTAAGTTCATTATCTCCCTAAAGAACAATACAAAGATTTTTAAGAAAATCCCCAACGGTAGATTAAATTTTACAAGGATAACCTTTATTTTTACTCTCGGAAAATCGCTCTACCGTTTCGATTTCTTTAAGATACTTTAGTGGAATAAAATATATGTGCTGAATGTACCAAGAAACAATTTGTGATCCTTCTTTAGTTCGAACGAAACTTTTATAACAGGTAATGTATAAGAAAAAGACAAGCAAGTTCTACACAAAAAGTATAGAATTCTTTAAGCCATGCAATTTATTTGAAATAGTTTGTGTAATATCGCCAGCCATTTCCGATTTTGTTACTGCTTTGAATTTTACAACACTGTCATTTAGTTAAGGTGCTGTTGCTATTCAGTTGTTTCTCGCAATATGATGAAAATACATCAAGGCCCGTATATCTAAGGATTCGCTTTCCTCTATTACCCTAGCACTTCAAGAAATGCATAATTAAGCTATTTCTACTAAGGTTTATTTCAATTATCATTACACAGGTAATAAAATTGGTGAAAAATTATTATATTTCCAGATGTGTGATAACCTGTGGTGGAATTTTCTGAGTTGCATCTTGGAAAAAAAAAAGTTGTTCCTCGGAAAATATAATTGAATTAATTTTATAATGTAAATTTGAACTATTAATTTTGTTTCTGTGTATGTAGTGATGATCAGATTTCAAAGTCTTGCTAATGTAATTAATGCGTATTTATTCGAATTTTCTTTGTCCCGGTTTGGAACCAGTCAGTGAGTGAAATTCTTGTCTCAGAATTGTGTCTTGGATTAATATGTTCTTTTTAGATCAATTTCTGAAAATAATGAAGCAACTTTTTTTCTTGTTAAATAGACTATTAGCGGTAACTTCCTCAAACATTTTTCTTAACACACTTGAAAGTGCTATTTATCTATAACTAGTCGAATCATTTATACACCATATAAAATCTAGTTTTTGTACTACTCTCTTACACGTCGGTTCTCCTGGCTAGCAAAAATCCTTCTCTAAGCGTCTCTCTTTCTGAAGATTTTCTGTCATCCTTGAAACCGTTCGTTTCCTTACAAAACTAAACATCCATGACCCCACACTGTAATTTTTTTATCTTTCACTCACTGATTTTATACTTTCCCACATTCACAATATAAACTTTTAACACTATTTTGACGTTTCCCAATCTTTAACGTCACTATAAAACAATATAAACAGCATCACAAAATATGCAAACTATTATGTTCAGGGCCAAACTAAAACAACTGTTTCAAAATAAACCAAAACAATGAGTAAACAAAATCGCGTGAAAATGAAACAGAGAAGTTTTAGGTTTTATGTCAATTAATAGGGAACTCATCTCCCATGGTGCCCGCCTCGGTAGCGTAGATGGTAGCATGTCTGCCTCACGCTCAAGAGGTCCCGATTTCGAATCACGGTCAGGGTGATTTACCTGGATAAGGTTTTCTTCCGGGGTTTTCCCTTAACCTAAAACGGCGAATGTCGGGTAACTCTAAGCTCCATGGACCCTGGGCTCATTTGAGCATGATTTCACACATATGAGTTAAAGTTGGAGGACGTAAATTGAAAAAAAACGAAAACAAAGAAATAAAAACAACTCAGATGGTGAGACTGGTGAAGGAGCATAGAGCTTAGGGTTGGTCAATGGTCAGATTTCGAAGAGTAGTTAACAGAGGGGCAGCATCCACAACGAAGTAGGATCATGGAAAACTAGCCCCCGATACCGGTTGGCTTAGCCCGGGGATATAACGGACACACTATGTCATAACACCCAGATGCGCAACTATTTTTATGCAGCCTTCTTGCAGACAAGCGGATTTGTGCACTTAAATGACTTTTTCTACTCACTCGTGTACAATTTGTTCTTAGAAACATTAATTTCTCTATCTTGTTCACGTTAAAACAGACGTATGCAAGGAATTGGGGCATCTTTATCTTCAAAAATAATGCTGGTCTGTAATAGTGGGACTCCTTATTAGACTTATTAGATGTAGAAAGATAGAAGAAACCTCATTTTGTTTTTTGCATAATTTGCCTACTCCTATTGCGCAATTACACTGATTCAGCGACTCCAGTTACTTTATGCAGCAGGTAGCCTCTACAAGAACATGAATGCCAGTAAAACAGATAATATATTAGCAGCACTTGATGGGTAGCTGATGTATGCAAGGCGAGGACATTTGAAAGTTTCTATTTGTTCTCTCTCGTCCCAGGCATTTCATGGCCGTGCACATAATTGGGCTGATTAATATCGTTACAGGGATAGTCTCGTAAACAAAGAACTAATGACGCAGTCCTTGGTTGGAATAACGAGCATCCTTCACACAATATGACCACTGATTGGTAATCCAGGAGCCAATGTCAGCAATGGCTTTCTGGTCCCTCTTTCAGGGACGCTTCTGAATGGCGCTACACATAAAAGTGCAAGAAACACGAATTCGTGACTTGGCTTCTAAAATAAACCACAAGCCTTTGTGCTACCCTTAACGCCAAAAATTCCCAAAATATACACTTTTAGTTTCTGTGCAGTCTTAATTGGCATTTCGTATTTACTTTTAAATATATGTATTTACATTCTCTACTACTTATAATAAGTGAGTAAGTACTGTATTCCACCCAGTAATTCAAAGTTCAGATTTCACCGGAATGATATATTTTCTGGCCACCTCAACTCATAAAAAGTATTTTTAGAAAAATACTATGCGTACGTGTTAGTGAGTGTATGTGTATAAACAGCATTAATTCAAAAATGAAAAGTGGGTTAGACAACAAACTCTGTATTTAATTTCAGCATCTTTTGAAGCTGCGACCTGAGGATTTCCAGGATAATCCCTACCAACTACTTCTTATATGATAAATGTTTGGGTCAAAAACGGCTCTAACATGTCATACAATTAAAATATTTTCCTGAGACACGAATTCTATCAATATCTTGAATTTTCTGGAAATAACCTCTTAGTCCTGTTCAGTCCGAATGACTTTTATACAATGATAGTATCATTTAAACCAAACAGAAACTGTATGTGTTTAAAATACACAGCTTCCAAGATTATTCTTGCTCTTGGTTTAGCTTTTCAAAAACTGAATTTTTTCTCAAATGGGTGGTATTTTTTCTATTAACTTTTTTTCTGTCTTTCTCCATACTCTGAAATAGAATGGAATTTCAATGCCATCACATAGCGACCAGCTTATAAAGGATTTTACTATCACTTAAGATGACTGTATTTTCTTATTGCTACTGTATCTACAAGGAAATATGGAACTAAAACATTTCTACAAAATTTGTATCTCGATCAATACAAGGTAGAGAGAAAAATAAATTGTTGGAATAGTAGTTTGTTGAAAACTGGTTGAGAAGATTTTGTGAATGTAAACACAACATATTTTCTTAATTTTAATACTGCGTTATATATGTTGTAGTGTGAATTCCAGACTATTTCCCATAAAAAAGAAGAAAACCACAAATATACAATGTAGAGTAAAGACATAGGAGATATTATCTACAATGTAGGACTACTGTTAGGTGTTTCAAATTCCGTGTGCTCAAACCATGCGGATTCTTTCTTTGTAAATATATAGAAGGTGGTTTTTTTTCCATTCTTCCTATAAATAGCTCTTTCTTTAAACAAAATATTCGGACATAAATGTTCATTTTTATCACAAACAACTGATGAAAACTTTTTTAAATTGTAGGATAATAAAATGGCAAGAATGTGCATGATCTTCGTGTTAACAAGTTTGATAATTGTTTTAAAATTATTTCTGATAACTTTTAATCAACATATGAGGTAACACATCAGATATTTAGCACATTAACATTCTCCTCTTAAGGGGAAACAAACTATTTAAAATATCAGAATGAAATTTTCATAGGATGTATGTAGATGCATTTCCTCTGAATTCTCTGTTTCACTTCTTCCATGCAATAATTTTCTTAACTACACCATATTCTGTTTGGAATCTATTATCAAGTTTTTAAACAATACAAGCAACTATACTATTAACAAAACCATATGCCGCAACAGCATTTAGAACATGTATTAATCGTAAGACTTTATTTATCTTCAGCAGTACCTGAGAAAATGGTTTACTTTTATCGGAAAGTGTAATTCACAGGATAGTTGTTCAAACTAAACTGGAAGACAACAAATTCCCACTTACTTGCGAAGGTAAAAACTACACCTCTTGAGCACACCGAAGCTGCCATCTTTACCAATAGTGTCAATGTTTATAGTATACCTCCCCTAAAAAATATGCACTTATGTTTATCTCTCTACTCAAATTTACAGTACAAAATAGCAAATGCACAACAAAACGTAACTATTGGCAATTTTCGTCATTTAGTATCCCCTGAAGATCTATAACTGCTACATTGTTCTTATAAGCTTCGTAAAAGGTCATATGACACTTCCAATATACTCCAAATGCACAGAAAAGAAGAAAGAAAATCCATTTTTGCAAAATCAAATTAGTTTTAGGCAGTGGCTGACAAACTAATTAAAAATTGCTTATGGACTGTCAGTATGTTTCCCTTTTGTTTTTATAATTATCTTAGTCACGTGATGAAGGAAGGAATGGATTCCTGTATTTCCTTTAAGTGGAACGTAGGGCCTTCTGAACCGCGCAACGTTGCCCTAGGCAACGGGTTGAGGATCAGAGGTTTCCTGATCAGAGAGATTCCGGGATGAGTGATAAGCCCAACGCCGGAAATATGAGAGAGATGAGGTTATAGGAAAGATGAAGATGGAGAAATCAGTGGAATGCTGGCGGGGGAAACCGGAGGATCCGGAGAAAACCCGCCCCAGCGGCATGTTGTCCACCACAAATCTCACTTTGCGGTCGCCTGGGACTGAACCCGGGCTGCCTTGGTGAGAGCCAAGCGGTCTTACTACTCAGTGAGTAGTAGTCTAATTTGTAGAGTAGAAAGACAGTACCAAGCTAAGCACTTTGAGGCTAGGAGCATGGTAGTATAATAACATCCATTAGGCTTCAGGAATCCTACTGACCGTGACTAGTACTATACAAGTGTGCCTTTTGGTTGCATCTGACATGCCACTAACGACTTGCCTTAAGTAGGTAAGGGAAGGAACAAATAGAAGCTAGATCACAAAATGATCACAGATCCCCAGGAGGAACGGATGAGATGCAGAAACCACAGGGCACATAGGGGGGAGGGGCAGGACCAATCAACTCAGACCACAGAAACGTATAGGACTTCATAGTACTTACAAGCTTGAGCATCCGGCTGTGGGGAGCTTCGTCCCGTCCGAACCACTGGAGGGTAACTCCTAAGCTCCCGTCCAGCGGGAAGCAGGAAAAGCTTGATTCAGCAACGAGGCTCGAACTGTCACCTCCTGATGGAACCAAGAAGTTCAAGTCGCAAGATTCTGAGCCATCTGCACGTCTTCGGAGTCAACCTGTATCGTGAAAGAGAGAGAAAATGAGATAAGAGATCCCTGATAGAAGATCCTACTATAGCATTAACCTTGCCGACCAAGGAGATCCACTGGAGGTCAACCAGAGTCGAACCCGCAACCACCCGAATGTGAGCCTCGCACGTTACCGCTGCGCCATCTCGCCCTGTTGCCGTAGCTAAACTATTAGAGAAGGTATACTAATTTTAAAATACCCCATGTTAATATTAAAATAACCCGAAAGGGATTTTATGGCTAAAGCTTGGGTACATTTAATTTCCTATATTAACACAACAGAGCAAATTAAACCTACTAATGAACAAGCTGTTCAAAATGGAGCAAATTCATTGAGATTAATTATGAAATTCAGGGTAATTGATGGCTCTCTTACGATTGTATGTTCTTCTTGTGTTTTTGTAAGACACTGTCATTTACTTTGTGGCACTCAAGCTGTTTTTAAAACCTGAAGCGGTAGATGACACAGCAATGAATTGTCATTTATTTATGGAAAATAACTGGAAGAAGAAGCTATTTTGTAGCGAAATGAAATGCTGTAAATATTTAAAGTAATGAAAATGGAAGTTAATAGTTCGTAAACAAAATTAGCATGTAATGCTTAAAGTAAACAGCCGTGCATTATTTTATTTTATAGTTCAATATAACAAGAAGTGTAAGCCGTGGTTCTTTAGGAAGTCATTGTCATTCAAAAGGTGACGTACGAGAGGAAGCTACATAAAAACTAAAGCTAATACTTGTTAGGGCAGAAAGTAAGGTTCAATATACGTCAGAACTATGGGAGTTTACCACCGACGAGTGCAGACTGCCAGAACCCGGTTCTTACTGGAAAATCCGAGCCGTCACGAGTCAAGAGCTAAGATTTATTCCATGTAGCTAAAGGTGAGGAAACCCTACCATAGCAGATCAAGTGAGTTATCCTCCACGGCAAAAGCACAGAGTAGATAGGAATTTTATTGCTGACGAAGATTGGCATCCGTTGGCCTAGATGCGATGATTACTTCCTCGTAAAAAGATAAAGAAGAGTTTTTAATTCAAAGATGGGGTGTAAATGTTTAATGGAGACAAAAAGGAAAGAATGGTGAGATGAACTGGGTTGTAAACTGATAGAATGCGCTGATGGGAGGAGTAAGAAGAGAAGTAATCAAATTCCAAGTGGGTTTTAGGAAAGGAAGGAGAACAACAGATAGATTATTAATCATAAAGACAACTTTGGATAAATATTTAACCAACAGGGAGGGTATAGTGTATATGATTGATCTAGAACGAGTTTTTGGTACTATCTACAGGGAGGCACTTTGATAGAAGTTAATTAAGAAAGATGTCACTGAATCACTTATAAGATATGCAAGGGACTTCATGGACATAATCTGTGCACAGATAAGGAATGGAAGAAACATGGCTAGAAGGAAACAACTGAGATAAGCGCTTCTAGAAAGAAATTAGAACAATATTAGAAAAAAAGTCACTAATAAGAAATGTAGAATCGGAACTGAATAATTCAATGCCATAGCCGGGATTAACCCACGGATTTTCCGTTTCACGCGCAGCTGCTCTACCACTGACCTACCATGGCAACATTCCTGTACGTCATTAAATTTTCCAACTGACTCGTATTTTCCCGGTAGATCACGAGAAGAACTCAAATTGGAGATCACATACTCGAATGGAGACTTATAAATCTTAAGTGTCGAAGTCCAAGGCTTTAGAGTTTTTTATTATGGTTTACATTTATTGGGGCAATCAATGCAAATAAACTTAAAGGCCATTTATATATTATATAATTAGATATTTGAAAATGGAATGGACGAGAGAAAAATATATCGATTTGTGTAATAAAGAGGTTAGATAGGGTAAGGAAATGTGTAATGAATTTAAGTGACCTAACAGGAAGCAGAAAGGATCAGAAATGCACTAAATGTGGTAAATCGTGTTATAATTGGCATTAAATTCCGAAATACAGTGATTGTAAAAAGGGAGAGGGACTGTCATACTAGGAAAATGGAAAGATATTTCAATAGACTTAAAGGCTAGAAATGTTTTAAACTCATAATCAGATGATTATATAGAGAAAGCTGGAAAATATTTAGGAACAGTAAAGTTACGTGATTGAGAAAAATGTGAAGGAAAGCGGAAAATGCAGAAAAAGGGAAAAGAGTGTAAAGAATAAGTGTAAGAAATAATATATTTTCCGATTACTTATATATATAAACAAAAATAAACTTCAAGACAGTAATAAAGTATGTATACTTTATGTATAGCTTAAAGAAGATAATATTTCATTCAATCATAGTTCCTCTCAGAAAAGGGAAATAAAGTAACTTGTAAAAAGTGAACTAAATAAAGCACGCAAAAGTCCCGAAAGGTAATAGAAGTCTTACTATTGAAATTCTGTGGGGAAGGGAAATGTTGGATCCATCCAGTAAGGTACATTTATTGTAAAATTGGTTACAACAAACGTTAAGCCAGCAATAGCATTTAATTGCTGCTACTTCTCATGTTTTAAAATCAATCGATCTTGAAAACTTTTACAACACAATTTTGTCTTCAGCTCCTAAACACTACTTATCATTTCAGAAAGCAACATCTTTTCAACATCAACACCGCATCCAAAGTTTCAGATATCCAGAGATTCAGATCTACTAGAAGCAAAATATTTTTTATTCATTGTAGAAAACCATACCATAAAGGGCAAAAAGTGTTTACTTCTATAAAAATTAACAGTAAATAAACAGTGTCGAAGACTGTGATAGCTTTCTTCACTCTTTGACAAACTATTCTTACAAACAATTAGTGGTCTATACATAAATATAAGTAGCTGACATGCTTAATTTGTAAGATTACTCTGAATGGTTTTAAGAAATCAACCATACTTAAAATCATTAATGAACATATATATAAAAAAATCACATAAAATCAATTATCACTTTAAAGAAACCAGAAACTACAGTTACATATAGGAAGTTTACTTACCATCCTTGGGCCTTCAACAAATTTAAAAGAATCTTCCAAAATTATAATATAAAATTAGCTCCAAAAAATAACTTCAGTGTCAAGAATTTACCTAAGAAACCTTTAAGCAACACCATCGATAAATTAGAATTATCTGGAGTACACAAAATACCGTGTAACTGTAAAACTGTGAAACTGAGATAGAACAGGAAGTATATTTGTCACAACAAACATTCAACAGTTTAACTACTTCACATACAGAGATGAAGCAACTCCAACCTGTTAATACCACAGGTGACAACCAATCATCTGTGTCCAGCCCCAATGTTCCAGTTCCAAAAGTTGGTATTAAAATTCAGATGATCTTCAAGGGGAGGAGCCTTAACTTTCTTGGGAAGTGAAGTGGACGTCCGCTGACAGTAGTTGGAGCAGAACCCACTGAAGATGTTCTGAAGCAAAGACCAAAAATCGCTTTTGGAGGAAATGGTGAACACCGACCAGTATGAGTGAGTAATCTTACAGATTAAGCATGCCAGCTACTCATATTTATATAAAACAACTTGGCAATTCTTCTTTAAAATAAAAAATAGTCGTCTATCTTCTTTACGTTAATCGAAATAAACATAAATAAACATATACAGAAATGTTCTTGTAAGTGTAAGGAAAATATGAGAATACAGCGATGCTTATGAAATTCTGTGCTATTGCAAAGAGTTTAAAAAATGAAAGAAGGATGAATAATGACTTTCCATTTCAGAAATGTTTAATTACAGGAAAACTCACACAAATAACTAATCATATCACAAGTATTAGAAATAATTTTTTTGTTTAAACGAGGTCTATATTTTTTCTATAGGTAGTAACGTTTTGCCTATCTCTTATGGTTTTTGATTTATACAAGAGACATCTAGAATTTAGAGGGCTTCTGAGGACATTCTCAGAAAATTCAAGATATACATTTCATTTTTAATGAAAATATCTGAAAGTATATGGCATTTTAATCAAATCGTTAGTTATTTTTGAGAGAATCACAATTTTTGTAAAATACTTAATGAAAAGTGTAGTCTGAAATGATAGAATTTTCTTAAAAATGTTGCTGTTGCACCCATTTTAGAACTTAAACACTATGTTTGGCAATTATATGATTTTTCGCTTTTGTGTTACGCTGTTTACAGCCAGACACATGAACGCTCTCTCACAAGGATCTTTTTCAGAAAGGGTTTAATTTTTTTACATCCAAGGTTCTCACAACGTGTATTTCCGGAGGAATATCGATATCCAATTTTGAGTTGAATGCAGCGCTACGTAATAAAGAAAATGAAAATGAATAAGAACTTTCCTTTTCAGAAAAGTATATCTAAGTATTGAAAAATTCAAATAACGAATATCGGAGTTGTGCTGTGACTGGCATACCGCGAGGTTTTCTTTCCGCTGTGTACGGAAGTAAACGGCAGGCAGAACGGGTTTTGTTTGTGCTGCCGTTTGTACAGTTCAGCGCTTTGCGCCTAGTTCTGTTGAATTGGGTATAATTTGTACCTGTTCTGTGTGTGTGTAGTGTTTAACGCCCGATTTTACTACATACGGCACCGCAGGCGGTGACACTCATGATGCATGAGATGGAGATAGAGCACTGGTGGAATGAGATGGCGGGGGAAACCGGAGGTCCCGGAGAAAACCCGTCCCAACGCCGTGTTATCCATCACAAATCTCACTTTGCGGTCGCCTGGGATTGAACCCGGGCCGCCTTGGTGAGAGCCAAGCGGTCTAACCACTGAGCCATGGCGTGGCCATACCTGTACAAACCGCCATGGCGGTGTACAAACGTGTGAATACACTAAAAATCCAATTTGAAGCAACGGCAAGTAAACCTACTGCATTAGAAATCCACCAGTGGCTTGTAAACTTCATGGGATTACGGGTGGATCAAGTTGACACACTCCAGCTTCACACAAGAGAACGTGTTATATATGTGAAGGTGATTTCGGCGGTATTGTACGAGAATCTCCTATCCCGTTATCAAGATGAGCAAAAATTTACCTACGCCTTTGGAGAAATGGCAAAGTTACGCATTACACCGGCTGTCGGTAGAGCAAGCATCAGGTTCGACGAGTACGTCCACAGAAGACCAACAATCGGAGCAACCTGCACAACAGGCAGACAATGGTCCGGTAGTAGTATAGCTGACGAGAGAACCGACGGAATCCGAAAAGTCCACAGTGGCCAGCAATATCACGCCTATGGTTGAGACACAGGATGCACCTGAAATATCTGCTGTTACTGCTCCATCTGAGGTTTCTCGGGACGGAGGTATGGAGGTTGTTAGTGATGAAGAGGTAGAGGTGTCTGCCACTGAAATAGCTCAGTTAAGGCAGAAGGTTGGCTTTGCCTTGTAGGGGCGCGACCCTCGGTTAAGAAGTCAATACAGGAGGATGGAAGTGCAAGGTATCCAACCGGGACAGCAACCACCGGACGTGCTATACACCTGATAGGTAGTCCACCCGTGCGCACCCAAGCGAAAGAGATAGACTTAGGCAAGCGGCCGGCAGTGATGACGGTGATGAGAATGAAGAAGAACTACGTTCAGCTAAACTTACCAAAGAGGATTCGTGCCCAGGCATTGTTCAGGGAGACTCAACTGATATTAAAGTGGTACCTGGTTCTTCGAAATCCTGGCATCATTAAGGATATGCTCCTTGCACATTGAATGCCAATAGGTGTTCAAATCTGGGCTTCCCTTAATGTTTATGGTCTGTGACAAGTGGTCAAACAGTAACTTTTAAGGGACTTCTTGATAAATCATGAAATAGATATCTGCTTTTTGCAGGAGGTGAATATTGGTAATATGGACTTCTTATACGGCTACGAGTAGGAGACGAATCTTGGGCCAGAAGGTACCGGTACGGCTATTGTGTATCGCCAAGGTTTACAACTACTCAATTTCGTACACCATCCCTCTGGTAGAGCCATTTCAGCAGTCTATGCGGGCAATTACCTTGGTGTACATTTACGCTCCTGCAGGCAGTAACAAACGAAAGCAACGAGAAACATTTTAGGCAATACATCTTGACTCATATTCCATCAAGTGCACCGTTCGTCCTGGTTGGGGATTTTTATTGTACTTTAGCTGCTAAAGATCAACGGGGTGCCGTCAATGGGTGTAGTACTCTGCAACAGCTAGTAGAACAAGTGCACCTCACAGATACCTGGGAACATAAGCAAGGTTCAACATACAATTTACATTCTTGAGAGGACCATCAGCTTCACAACTGGACAGCTGAACGGCTGAACATACCTTCAGAACCCTGAACTGAACCCAGCACAGAAATAATTCTGGTGGCATTTATTGATCATAACGCACTAATACAATTCACTGGAGGGTTGAGTGGCGATCTGCAATAGAGGCAGAGGTTACTGGAAACTTAACTGCTCCTTGCTTACGGATGAGGAAGTGTTGACTGACTTCCAGGACCTCTGGTTACGATTGCGGGAATCCTTTGCGCTTGTACCAAACATAGTCGACTGGTGGGTGCGTAAAGCCAAACCTACATTACGCAACTTCTTTCGGGCTGCTGCCGGTCGTCGAGCGCTGGCTAGAAGAGAAACCATGGAATATTACTTCCAAATCCTCCACGAGCTGCACGTACGCCAACAGCAACGAGACAATGTTCTGTAACTAGTGTGGGAGATCAAAGAACACATAAAAATTAGAAAAACACAACAGCTTCAAGGGTATATGGCTAGAGTACACTCAAAGGAAGTGCTACATGGGGAGCAGGCGAGTTTTTTTCATTTGGCAAAGGAACGTAATCCTGGTCGCCGGAAGCTAATCACACTACTTGAAATAGATGGACGGGAAGTTTCCACTACAGCCGAAATTCTTCGTGAAGTGAACAACTTCTACGCACAACGTTTCACCGGCTCCGCAGATCTCTCACCCAACGTAGAGGCATATATGCCAAAATTCCTACCAGTGATACCGGAAAAATTGTGGCAGCATACGCCGTCGATGTCAATATCAGTGTTACTTGAAATAATCCAAAAGTCCAAACTGCTTGCCTCCCCTGGACCTGATGGCTTGCCATATGAACTTTACAAGTAGTGTTGGTGCTACATCCAGAACGAATTATTACAAATCTTTCAGGAAATGTGGAATACAGAACGTTTACTACTCCCAGTTGAAGATGGGATAGTGGTACAACTTCCGAAGGTTGCTAGACCGAAGTCCTTACAGGATTATCGACCGATCACGCTGTTGAACTGTGATTACAAACTGCTTGCTAAAATAATTTTTGGTTGTATGCAAAAGATATTACCACATAATATTAGCGAGTTCCAGGCCGCAGTAAAGAAAGGATCGAGCCTGCAAAATACGTTAGCTGCCTTGAGAGGATGTATATTGCATTGTGCACAGGAACATCAGTCTGCAGCGATTATTAATTTGGAGCTCAAAAGGGACTTTGACAGGGTTGTCCATGAGGGGTTGTGGAGACGTATGATGGAATTAAAAGTGTCTGATAAACTCTGCAACCTGATTCGTGCCATGTATCCTGGTGCCTCATCAAATGTTCTCTGCAATGGCTATTTAACGTCTGCTATACCGATTAAACGCGCAGTAAGACCAGGATGTCCCATGTCCATGATGCTATTCTCCCTGTATGTTGACCCACTACTCCGACAGCTGCAATCCACACTCGCTGGACTTGAGGTATATGGGCAGCGAATTGTTCTGAGGGCCTACGCAGATGATATTACGGTAATAGTTACCACCCCCCAAGATAGCCCTCGCTTAAGAGATTGTTTACAGGATTACGAGGGATCGACAGGGATGACATTTAATATGAAGAAGTCTGAGATTTTAAGCCATTGGACCAGATCTGACGGACACATCCATCTTAGGAATACCCATGGTGCGGCGTACGAAGATTTCGGGGGTCTACTTTAGTGATAGCGAGACGGACATGAGGGAATATAACTGGACGACCCAGATTAATGTATTCCGTGGGATGATGTATAAGCAGAAACTCAGGATGTTGAATTTGGTTCAACGTATACGATATTGTAACAGTTTCGCGCTCAACAGGATTTGGTTCCTTGCAAACGTTCTACCACCAACAAAGTGGCCTTGCCAGAGGATAGAACAAATCTTGGGCTATTTCATCTGGACAAGGAAGCTCTACCGTGTTGAGCGGGCTCAACCACGCCTCCCGAAGGGGCAATAGAAGATTAATAGGGGATTAATAGAGGTGGCTCTCCAGTAGAAGCCTTGATGATTAAAATGCTTCTGCTTGCCCTAAATAATCAGTGTGATCCCGTGGACACCATGATACAACTCACGCATATGGATTTTTGGCGCCAAGGACAACGTGGCAAGGTATCCGAAATTTTACGAGATACTTATTACGCGTTGGAGCGGTTAACCCGGAGCACTCAATAGATGGTGATAAATGCAAAGTTAGGAACATTTATGCTTGTCTTCGTCAAGCAGTTAGAATTACCCCGCAGGTACAGATAAAATATCCGCAGCTGCCCTGGCAGCGCATATGGAAATGTTTTGGCCTTCAGCAACTGAACACCAAATGTTTAGCGGTGACATACGAAACTGTAAAATAAATTCTTCCAACGGCAGACAAACTCTATCGCCACAGAATGGCTAGCTGCCCTATTTGCTCGGCAGCAGACTCACTTCCACATCGAGTGATGGTATGTTCCGGAAAGGCTGGTATATGGAAGTGGGTGCTAGACAAATGTAATAGTTGGATATCTGCCGGATAGGACGCTTCACATGAAGATATATTACAATTTAATCTTCCTAAGGTGCCCTTCATTACAACGTGCACTGCTCTGGCTGTTAATGGGTACATTTTCATGGTTAAACACACTGGACACGCCGGTTGATTTTACATTACGTCTCAGACAATTTTTAGACGATGAGAGATGGACAATGATACAGCTTAAGAATATACCACCCTTAAATCCGTGGATACTGCAAGTTTAAGAGATACAGGAAATATGATACCCCTTTCCGACATCATTCCCCTCCATGAAAGACAGCGAGGTAAACTAAAATAAACAGCGAGTAAGCCGGTGGAATGGAACATATATTTGTCGGTGAATACAAGTTTCAAAATAAGAAATCTCGTGAACTACTGGCACTAGAATTCTGCGAAAAACACTATTAACATTTTAATTAGATATTGTTCTATTTAAAAAAGCGTATTTCTCCAAAAATGCACCTTCAAAATGTTATTAAAGTCTAATAATGAGCTAAAACTACTAGCCTCTAACTACTAAACAATGCTGTGAAAATCGCACGTCAATAGCACTTTCCATTTTGGAAATATTGGCAATGCAAGTTTTAGGTGATTCATCCTCTGTATAAAATTATCCTTTAGAAAGCAATTTTAGAATAATAAAAAATAAAAAATACAAAATAGAAAAATAAAAATAATATAAAAAAATAAAAAATAAAATATATCGGAAACGAATCACCCCACTAAAATGTGTATTTGATATTTTTGCAGTGAGATTTGTCTTACCAGTTATACAAAAGTCATCCAGAATTAAAAACACTTCTACGATATTTACGTTAATGCTAATTTAATTGTCATAAACATATCGTGAACTTACAGTATTTTAATAAAAAAATGTAGGAACCACTTTTGCGAAAATAAACAATTTAGAAAAATGATTCACGTAAACGGTAGTCTGGTGTAGATGCATTTTATTGAACAATTGCGTATCCCATCCGTGGTACTTTACCAACTTTGTGTTTATGAGTGATGCTGGTCACACACATATGCTATACATACACACATACACTAGCACACATATGGGCCATACGAAGTTAAGAAATGTAAAACTGCCACAATGTTGTGACTTTGTGGGTTCGTAGAATTAAAAGTCCAAGTTGCAGAAATTCAAAATGTTCTTTATTTCCGTAGAAATACACTTTGGACAATCCTCACAGTGGCAAAATTACGGCAGGTATGCAATTACAATCTACCAAGGTCGTTGACCACCACAATTAGCTTACTAAACTTCCACTGTTTACAACAACTCTTGTTACAATTCCTATTTACGACTGTCTTTACCACTGTCCCTTGGCGAGTCGCAGCTTCCTTATATATACCATATTACTAGACATTTCTCGAATATTCTGTAACAAACATGAAATCGAATGTTCTGTAAGACAAAAGGTGTCACTTGAATGTTACATTTATCTCTTTATTAGCTTGGTATGCTTTTTACTTCCGCGCTGTGTTTTTCTGCTTAGGCAAGCTCTTTATCTCCACCCGGCACTATCTGTCACTTATCTCTCTGCGGCGCGCTATCGTAAATAATGGGTTCGCGACAATATTTATACTGTCTAAAGGAGTGCCGAAGATTGTTAGAAAAAACTGCTATGATATTAATAGTGAAAAAAAGACGGCCACAATAAGAAATAACGATATGGTATTAATACTGTACAAAATAAATGTCTAAGACCATAATAAAATATTGATCATGTTTGTTGTACAAAGGAATACCGAAGGTAAAGATAATAATGGAGAAGAACTCAGTGACCGTGCAACCATCACAAAATAACAAGTTATTTTGTTGTACCTGCTGTGTATATAATATGAAGGTATCTCCTGCGAGTTCCTATACCAGATGCGATCTCGTGCTCATACACCTGAACTTTCATGATGTATTCGGCTTTTGTTTTTCTATCTCTACTAATTATTTATATGTGAGATGTTCCCATATATTTTCGATTACCTACACAATGTTCTTTACTTCATTCGTGGTCATAACAGCGGCCACTGCTTCTGTTCCCATTAATTGGAGTCTCAAAATCGTCTAAAATTCCTGTTTATTTTCAGTTTTCATTATCAATGTCCATTGATTAATGTCTGCAAGTTTCCAAGTTGTGTTATATCCACATTTTGTGCGGCAGGCTGTCCGCTTTCTCTTGCTTTTATTCATCCTTTCATCCTGAATGACTGTCTTTCCTTTTATGCCAGATAGCAAAAGAAATTGTGGGTTTCCCTGAAATCGAACGAGATCGTGACAGGGTCATGATAAAAAATGTCGTGATATCAATACCAAGAAGACTTGACACATTACCATAATAGTTACCTAAATGAAAGGTCATCGTGTAAAATTTAAGGGCGAGTTCCACCCTTCTGTGATCATAATTCTAAATTGTAAAAGGCGAAGACAAATCTTTATCAAAGGCTAGTTTAATATTTCCTGCATAAAAATCTTTCAGATATCTTCTTGTGATGAATTCAGCAGAATATAAGTTTACATATTAAATACAGTAAATGCGTATTTATTTAATAAGTATTCATGAAGCATATAACAATCAGAAATAATGATGTTTATTAAATTGCCTTAAATTCAATACTTTAATAACTAATTTATGTCTTCTGTCTTCCTTGCATTTTTCTGCACTCACTCTTCTTTAGCCTAGGGTGAGCTTGTTTCGATACACCGTTTTTTTCTGTTGTGATACAAATACTAATTTTTCCTCTGCCTAATTTGATATTCTTCCCAGCAGACTTTGTGGAGTAAAGTTATTTTATTTTCTGCACGACTGCCTTTTCTTCTTTGCCCTCCAGGTTTTTTTATTCTTGTTATTTTTCATTCATCCCTCAGATGTTTCTAATAAATAAGCAGCTCGTGATATCACATGCCTGCTTCTGAAACTTCCATCCGATGCAAATGTTGAAGGGCTTCTCTTTGATAAAATATTTACCATACCAAGGTCTTGGCTTCTTCAGTTCTCTGGGCAAAGCTTCTTCGTTCACAACATGTCATACTTTTATTCCATTCTGATTCTGTGAGATATATTTATATTTTATCCAGGTTGGGCCTTGCTTTTATACAGCAAAACCAGATGTTGGTACCTTCCTGCTATGATACTGCTGGGTTAAGTGGCCCTTTGGGTACCATAGGTGTTTTCGGGATTGTTCCTGGGGTCGCTGGCCAAATGCTGGGGAGGTTATTACAACCCCCGAATTTCCTGTACCTCTATTTCACCTCACTTCTCATTTCACTTCGCCTTGCATGCTTCCTTGTTTCAGGGTCGCAAATATCATGGAGAGCATTGGCGTTACATGGCGGGGAAAAAGGATGACCTTTGTCAACTACGTCTCCTAGAACCGGGGCGGTCTTCACACCCCAGGACCAACAGTGGGATATGTAAGCCTTGATGAGGTAGGGGAACCAGTTTTGCCAGATGCCAGGGAACCTCTTTCTTCTCTGTCGTGACTCCTAATTCACTCTACTTAAGATATAGTTAGACTAACATCGCAGCTAAGTTCTTTACACATTAATTCTATCACATGATTTATTCTACGAGGAGAAGGTATTAGATGTCACTTGAGGGCCAAATTTGATTGAATCAACTCTACTGGACGGAATTGGGGTAGTTGCCGTAAGCTTTATTTGCTGGAGCAGAGATTGTCGCTACCCCATTTCCTCCAGTAGGAATCAATTCATACCTAACTAAAGCCAACCAAAGATATTAGAATGTCTTGCATGAGAGGAGCTAGTTTTATTACTGTGAAGAGCTTAGTAGGTATGTCAGTGTAATTACAAAACGGATTAAATAGGTACTAAGGAAAAAATCTCATTAAGGTATGTGTGTGTGTGTGTGTGTGTGTGTGTGTGTGTGTGTGTGTGTGTGTGTGTGTGGCGCGCCACTGAGGGGTATAACTCAAAAACAGAAAGTTGTTAAATATGAAGAATTTCGAGATCTTTCAATGAAGCCTCATGAAGATTTTCAGAACCGTCCCACACCAAACTACTGTTTAACATGGAAAGATTTTCGGGATTTTATCTCAAAAACACCCCCAAGGATTTTAATTAAAATACTATATCTAAGATAACTAAGATTCTAGGAAGAACCTATCACCTATCGCTATAAATGACAATCAATTAGCTCGAAACTGTTAGATAATAGGAACGACTTATTACATGAAATATGTGAATCTCGTTAAAGTACAAAATTATGTGAAATTAATTTTTGTGGCGTTAATCACTTCCAATTATTTTTATTAATGGTTTGAGTTGCCAAATTATTCCAATTTTTCAAGTAGTAAGTTGCTATTCGTTTTCCTCATGTCATGGACATTTAATGATATCACGTAAAAATCTAAATATTACATTAAGCTACCACATTCATTCTTACAAATAACTGTAACGAATGCGAATGTGCAATGAATTTTAATCTTGCTTACTAGGAAGACATAGAATAAGTTATTATAAGAACAGTTTATGTAATAGTGAACAGAGAAAAGTATTTAAAAACCAAACATTCGGTTTTTCAAAATATATTACTTTCTAGCGGCTTGTGAACTTCTAATGGGATATTTCTGGTGAATTCTTGACATCGAATTTACGGATAGAAAGCAATACTTTCTCTAACTTTGTTATACAAGCAGAAGAGAAAGTAATAGTTTTATTATCTATATTTAGACTTCGAAGTCAGAGGTCAGCCAGTAACAGGCCACTTGTTTATAGTAACATGCCGTTTTCTCTACACAGTCGATAGAGATGAAGCGATATGTACCACATTGAGGTGGCAACAACTTTGTATCGAACAGATAGAACATTTAATGTATTGCTGCAGTTTATATGCACAACCTTGTCTTGAGAGCCACCTTCAACAGTAATTGATGGAAGGCCTGCGGCTTCACTTCATTCGTTCTCGGCTGCACCATAATTACTTGCATCCAAACCCTTTGTTAAAGTCTTAGTTGAACGTACGAGTTGTGTAAAACTAATGGTGGCCTAGCAAGGTGGCGCTGCGGTAATTAGTGAAACCGCAGCCGGGAGTTTCCGGGTTCAAATCTCGGTGACCACTCACTTTGATCCACCCATTTCCTGTACCTATTACTATCTTAATTGTCATCGATTTTCATACTGAACACATAAGCAACAAACCCGAAACCGTGATGATGAACTTGTCAAGAATTATGCAATAGAAATTCAAGATATCCTTAACCTTAATTTCAACATACCATAATAGTACTTTCTATTTATTGTATGATGCTAGTGTTTGGAGGTAAAGAAAGCAAAAATAAGATATTTATTAAGGATAACCAAAAGAAACAAATTGCTGATATACTAGAAGTTTAAACTGCCCCAACCATGGCCCTACTACCTTCTACAGAAATTTGGCAAAAGAGATATTTAAAAGAATGAAATGGGAGCAGTAACTCAAATGATTATTGGAAGAAAATGTGAAATATAGCAGAAATTAAGTTTATTTTAAAATTAAATTAACAAGTGTGGTATAACATGGAACATGGAGGCTGGAAGGAGCCAATATAGTTTATTTGTTAACATCGCCGTAAAAAACTTAAATTAAATTCAACCTACCAGAGGACTAATTCATTACTTTTCTGACGTTGGACCTCATAAAACGATTGTAAAAGTATAAACAAACCATTAAACAATATTTGTATTATTTATAGCATACAAGATAATATGAGCCTTCTCTATTTGGATGTCCATGTTATGGAGAACAAATAGCTGAAGCATTAAATGAATTAATTGGGCATCAATGGCTATATTAAGAAACAAGACTTCATAATTGTTTAGGAAAACATAATTAGTAAATTATTCTGGGAAGAGAGAACTAATCAAGTGGAAATAATAAATTGTGCACAAGATGGTAATGGATAATTAAGAAATTACGAAATAATTTTAAACCATTTACCCCTAAATTTGTTGACTGATACACTGGCAGACAACATACAACACCCTATAAAGAGGTAGGAGGTGAAGAGGAGGTAGGAGATGATGATGAAGGTGAAATTGAAAATTAAAGGTGCAGAAAAGTAAGGAGAAATGAGAGTATATTATTACGCAGATAATTATGAAGTGAATGGAGGGGATTTATATGACAAGGAGAGATAAGAAACTTACTCCGAATATAAGTGGAGATAGAAGAAGCTGGAGAGTAGGCGTCTTACTTTTTGTGACTGACGCAGCACCGTAGTACATTCTTTTCCGGTGGTTTGTCCAATTGTCAAGACGAAGAACAGTTTTGTCAAGGCTTCTCGTAAACTGCTCTTCAACTACTCATGGCTCCCAGTATTGCACTCCCAGCAGAACCTGTCAGCATGAGGGACCTGAATAGACTGGGTAATTTATTACTGCGATCATTTCAGACGTTGAAACATGTTATCGAAACATTCTATCCTGACGAGGCTACTGCAAATTATTGGCTAAAATACTACTTTAAAATAGTGAAATTGAAGGATAGTTAGCCTTCATAAAGACAATTATCAGTATCGTAACATAAGGAATCACCTGTAAAGTGGAACGTGAAATTCTAGAAAGCTGTTTAACTCCAGTTAACAAACTTGCATCTGATTTGAAAAGTGTAGGGAGAGAAGCTGGAAGACGGGTATGTAAAAAAGTGGAAAGTGTTTTATATAAAAGCGCAGGATATAAAACTTTATATCGCATTTCTCAAGTGCTAACCGGTGAAATATTTGATACTTGCTCCATTTAAGAGTATCTCACTACTAGTTGGCATATTTCAAGTAAGCTCCAGTTGCATCAGGGATGTAAAAAGGAGTTTCTCTGCTTTCCGACAATAAGTGTTCCCTATGTCTGTAGAATCTGGAAATGCCACTGGTCATCTACTGAAATAATTTTGAATAAGCTATTCTTTTACTTAATCCTCCTAGAGCATAAAAATTAATGAGTTTAAATTAATATTAATGTTTAAATTAAGTCCTAGCCTCACAAATGTGAGAATTGTGTATATTCTGATACACTGAAATGTAACAAAAATTTTAAAGTAATCTTTAGATGATTTTATAGATAATTTTGAACATGTTTGGTCATCAAAATCCGGCCGCTGATAATCACTGAACAATTTTATGTTTCTTTTATTAATCATAAAAGCTAGGTAAACAAAACCATTCGATTAACATAACCCTGTTCAGGTTCATCTGAGTTTACTTTGCTTGGATTTTCTTTTTTTAACATTTCTCAATATGAATGACACTTTTAGAGGACACCTCACTCAGTGAGGGTAACGTGTTCAACAGGTTCCGAGTTCGAATCGGGATTAGAGTGATTTTTTGGTATAAGTGATTTTCTGAAGTTTCCTTTATCCCCAGAAGACGAATGTTTTGTAACTCTAACATCGAAATCCAGTGTGCATGTCATCACGCGTGTTATGGTTTAGCTATATTTATTTCCTATCAGATATTATGCTGATATTCCCAGTTCCATTGTGTACTGTAACAATGGTCTTCGAACGTTATCGGAAGTTTGGTATTTATCAATATATGCAATACGTTTATGCACTAAACCTTCTTCCTTTCTCAGTAACTTGAATTACTACGACACTATGCTATGACCCAGGTTATCAAAACTCCCATTCTACCGCCTCTAAACTACAGGATGAATTTAATTTATATCTCCTGACTTAGGAGCTGATATTTCTGTGGCTACGCTTTGAGAATTCAGTAAAGTTTATACTCGTATTATTATTAGTGGTAGTACTATAATAATTTATGCTGCATTATACAAGACCCTCTCTCATACATCACACGTTTAAAGATAACGTCTGCTACTAAGTTTGTTCAAAACAAGAGAAAGGATTTGCATACTGTTGAGATATATTCAGTCTTATCTTTATGACGTAAATATTTGGAACTCACTCACCACTTTCCTTAGCAGATGGTACAAAAATAGTTGCAGCTTTGCTAGCATTCTTAGAAGTAGAGAGTAAACTCTGTTTCTCCTCAATCTCTTTGTTGCTTTTGTTCGTTAACTTTAATACTTACCTTTGTGACCTAAGATGCTGCACAAGAACTGACTACAGTTAAGTCAGGTGAGACAAAAGGTTAGTGTTTAAATGTTATGTCTCGAATTACTAAAAGGACCCTTATGAGCTAAGAAAGGTTCATCAAGATGCTAGCTCTGATTTGCCTTTTACACAATGTAGTTCCATTTCCCTATGTATGAATAGACATATTAATTGCTAACAGTGTTGCATTTTAATGGGTTGGCCCTTAAGTTCTGGTGGGCTTTTGAATACCAAACTTAGTATCTTCCGAAGATACGACACCAAGATTTTCAAATAGTTTTCCCCACAGCAAACTTACCTTCTTTAGGTAGAAGAAAATAGAAAACTCTGATTTTCTCAAAAACGGCTATCCTTGTTTTGATTAAAATAATATATGCTTAAGATATCCTTATGTTGTATGAAATGGATATATTTAATTATCTGGGAATAACCCCAAAGGTTCCCTTCAGTAGATGAATTTTGCATAACGAGTAAACCGTGACAGATGGAGTGCTATCTCGGTAAAGCACTCTATTTAATAGTTATACTTTTATCAGACAAGAAGTGGTTACATTTTCTCTATGTCCTGATTTTTTTTACGTCCTCCAACGTTAAGTCATACTGGACGATGAATGAAATGGGTAAAATAATGCTCAAATGAACCTAGGGTTCATGGAGCTTAGAGTAACACGATATTCGTCTTTCAGTTTAAGGGAAACCTCGGAAAAACCTTATCTAGATAACTCAATCTGTCCGAGATTCGAACTCGAAACCTCTTGAACGTGAAGTAGACACGTTACCTTCTACGCTACTGAGGTGGGCTCTATGTCCTGATCGCAGAAAGAGAATGTTATAATCACATAGTGAGCAGCTCTTAAAGTATTTGATTATCACTTAAAGCTTACTACGTTCCCTTATTCCCATTGTACCTATAATAAAATCTGTAATAAAACATTTCTACAAATGTCTAACTCGAGTTAACATTAAGAATATAGAAGAATAAGCATTTTAAGTATATTTTTTGCAATATACTGAGTAGATTAACGATAGACAGGCTATTTGTCTTTCTAATTCGCGTTAATCGAGATAAAACTCTGCTAAACCACTTTTCGTAAGCAAGCTTTTTCTGATGCTTTCCTGCTATAAAGTTAGCCCATGGCGTAATAGCCTAAAGTGAGCTTGAGACTGCCAACCCTACTCCGGGCCTCACGCCCACATACGCAAGTGTGACTTTGTGGGTTCGTGAAATGAAAAGTCCAATTTCACCACTCAAAAATGTTCTTTATTTCCACCGACTTACAGTTAAACACTTGCCAATTACATAAAATTACGTAATGCACACAATTACGATTCACCAGTTCGTCCGTTACAATTGCACTCGTAATTACGTACGGTCTTCTCACTAGCACTGCGTCCTTACACCAAGAACTGACTGTCTCCTCACTCACTAACTGACCAACTCAACTCCGTCCGTCTGTAACCCTCTTTATATAGGAATATCGCCGGTTTCTAGTGACCAGGGGAATGTTCCAGATTCCGTAATTTCGAGAAACAGGTGTAGAGAAACAGACGACACAGTCATGTTTTTCCCCTGACCACAGCCTGTCACCACTATAGGACAAACGAGGCGAGGGCGTCGCTAACCGAACCTTCCCTGTCTCCCGCTCGCAGCTGCTTCACAGGGTGTTCCAGCGCTCGCGTTACACTGCTCCCTCCTCAAAGCTGTTCGCCCCGAACAGCCCCATCTTAGCGTGCGAGGCGGTCCAGGTGTACCACCAGCATCTGCTCGGAGTCTCAGCCAGAAGTAGCGCTGCCGTAGTTTGTGAATCATACGGTTCGCTCCCAGGTGTCCTCCTGAAGTACCGGCGTGCACTTCCTCCAAGACTTCCGGGACCTTACTCCGGGGAAGTACCAACTGTCCTCTCTGCGCCTTCCCATCGGGTGACTCCCATACCCGGAACAGCACGCCCACTCTGGTCTTCAACGAGTCCCATTGGGCCCAGTGCGACTTGTAGGTGGCGCTCCTCGGTGCGATGTCCTCCCAGGTTGGTCTCGTCCCTGCGTCCACTTCCCTCAAGAGTGGCCCCAAGTCTGCGTCCGCCAGCTGCTCCCTCCTCAGGCCTGCGCTATCCCAGCCTTCAGCAGGCACTGCCACAACTACTCGGACTGCTGCGGCACGCTCCTTCTCTTCCACTCTTGTGCGCTCATGGCCGTCCTGGATCTGCGGTGGGACACCTCCAATGTAATGGTCGCTAGCGTCGGTGTCCACAATGAAGGCGCCACCCGGTTGTGGGAAACCCAAAATTGGAGCACTGCACAGGGTCTCCTTCGGGTGCTGGAAAGCGTCTTCGGCGTCCTCCGTCCACACATAAGGCCGGTTTTCCTCCGTCAGGCGGGTGAGGGGTTTTGCGATGTTGTCGGCCTTTTCCTCTAAATCGTTAAGGCGGTCGTCTACTTGACCCTTCCGCTTGCCCAGATTCGTGACGTTATCCCTCACGCCGGCCAACCGTTCCTCAAACTTGGCGGCGAGAGCCTCGTTCGCCACCTTCATTTCGGTAGCCAGACGGTCATTCGCTGCTCTCATTTCCGTGGTTAACTCGGCCTTAATTTGTTGCATCTTCTCGGTGATGTTGTCCCTAGCCGTCCTGATTAGTTTCAGTTCCGCGGCCAGCTTATTTCTAGTCTCCAGCTTCTCTGTTAATTCGGACTGCATTTCTTCCATCTTCCTGGTGATGTTGTCTTTAGCCGTCTTCATTTCTGAGATTAGTTCGGCCTTCATTTCCATCATCTTCTCCAAAAATTTTTCCAATGCCGCGTCCATGGTTGTAATGTTCGGTGATGTTGTTTTCCCGCTTCCTGACACCAGTGTGACTTTGTGGGTTCGTGAAATGAAAAGTCCAATTTCTCCACTCAAAAATGTTCTTTATTTCCACCGACTTACAGTTAAACACTTGCCAATTACATAAAATTACGTAATGCACACAATTACGATTCACCAGTTCGTCCGTTACAATTGCACTCGTAATTACGTACGGTCTTCTCACTAGCACTGCGTCCTTACACCAAGAATTGACTGTCTCCTCACTCACTAACTGACCAACTCAACTCCGTCCGTCTGTAACCCTCTTTATATAGGAATATCGCCGGTTTCTAGTGACCAGGGGAATGTTCCAGATTCCGTAATTTCGAGAAACAGGTGTAGAGAAACAGACGACACAGTCATGTTTTTCCCCTGACCACAGCCTGTCACCACTATAGGACAAACGAGGCGAGGGGGTGGCTAACCGAACCTTCCCTGTCTCCCGCTCGCAGCTGCTTCACAGGGTGTTCCAGCGCTCGCGTTACACAAGGCAGAAATGGGTGATCATCGAACAGATACGAGGAGGAGATGTGGTCAGCATCATGGCAACCCCAACCGGAAAGTTGGCTTTTTAGATTAGGGTTCTTTACCTATGGTAGCTCCTCAATTTGCTCACAATGCCGAGTGGCTACCGGTCCTATACCCGGGACTTAAAATGCGCACACCCCAGGAGTGAGATCGATCACAGGTGCAATCTATGGTAGGGAACCAAAGCAACCCACTATACCACGGCGGAGGACAGTTACCTATAAAGGTAACAGAAAGTATTCTACTCTATTCAAATTTTCGATATTCAGATTTCACTAGGAATATATACTTTGAATTCACACCAACTAAGGAAGGAAGAAAAAGCATTTTCAGAGAAATAAGTTTGCGTGAGTATGTGTGTGTGTGCGTGTGTGTGCGCGCGCGCGCGCGTTTGAGTATTTGTAGAAAGCATAGCTGAGAAATGAAGTTTTCGGGAAACTAAACGTGGCGTTTTTTCTAAACTTGGCGTTTAAGTTCATTATTTTTTATAGTTACAATGCGTAAAACATAATGACGCCCCTAGCTACCGTTTACATAACCCAACAAGGTGGCGCCGCGGTAACGTGCGCGACTCGGATTGGCGAGATCGTGGAGTCGATTCCCCTTGACCGCGCCCTCTGACCTGGGATTTTTGTGATGCCCTTGTCACTTAGGCTAATCCTGGAGCGCCTACTTTCACACCACAATTTGTTTAGCATAAATCCCCTTCCATTTCCTTACCTTCTTCCAGGTCTGCTCTCAGGCTCGTGGTGCATGACGGTGTCAGACAAATGGCATGGATGGTTGCGCATCTTTCTCGACATGGGCGGCCTTGTGTGATAGCTGTGCTCTCGCCGGAAGGACATTTGGCGACACAGGATCCCGAGTGTTGGTGACGACACGGTGGATCCTGGCGTCGGGTAAAGTCTTCTAAGTTCCTGGTTAGAGGCTTCCGCGTGTCTTTGAAATATCTGTCTACGACCTTATGACCTCCTGCAATTTCCTCACTTCATCCGTTACTCTAGGGAGGTGTTAGTTTCAACAGATCCTCGTGGAGATCGCAGTACGAGAGGTGTTCATTACAAATAAAATACAAAAAGGAGAGCGGGCCATCCTCTCATAAACTATTCTCAGTCTTCGGCAGCGAGCTCCGTGTTGTACATCCTGCTGCTTTATTACTAAACTGCAACCTCGGATAAACAGGCTCTGGTAGTGTGGCTGTCTTCTCATGCTGGCATACCAGGGGAAGCAACGCACTGTTCTCGGTGTTCCCCACCAAGACTTCATCCACGATACCATTCTCCGGCAATGAAAACAAGAGTGGCTCATCTCAACTAGAAGTAAACTACATGGTGGCTATTAGATCTGTTCTGGTACTCATTTCAAGCGTCGTCGTCTAATTCGGGTACGTCTCGGACTTACTTCTCTTATCCATGCACAACATTTGGCTGTTGATCTTCCATCCATGTTCAAATATTGTCATTCTTCACGTACAACCACAAGCTGCTCTTTCTACGATGATGCAGTACACTAAGAACTATCTGCTGCGCTCTTGGTGATCCAGCTTTATCCGTGTATGTACTGAACTATTTTATCGTCAACAAACTATGTAAGGAATTACAAAAATTACTGTGGTCGCGATCTGAACTTGCTGTTAAGTCGATGTTAAATAAGTAAAAGTAAAATGTATATCTTGGATTTTCTAGGAATAACCTCCGAAGGCGTCTTTATTTATAAGGAATTTTTAAATTTTTAAACGGTTAAACCATAAAGAGAGTAAATATATTAAAAAGGGATCTCTTTAAAATATGCATTTGTTTCAAATAACGTTTTGTGGCATTACTGCTTAGAATATCTCACTGCTTAAGTCATTTTACCGTGCGAGATGGCTTGATGGTAACGTGTGAGGCTCACTTTCAGAGATGGGGCTCGAATCCCATTGACTGCCCCCTAAGACCTTTGGATTATGTTGGTTTTACCTGGTAAATAGGCGAAGTCATTTCTATTATTTTCTTTTCGTCCCATTTTTTCTCATCTTTCTGGATAACTTAAAGATACAGTACTTTCCGAGGACACTATAGAGTTCTATGGGTCACTGTCATCCTTTACTTCATTCCCTCCTCCTGGGGGATGGTAGCTGGATCTATTAGGTTGTTGTATGCTAGGTGTTGCTCTTCCTTATATAACCCTATTCGTAAATATTGCTGTCGCTAGTCAGCGAATTCTCGCGATGTTATCAAAACAATATGGATACCTATCATGTATGAGTCTTCCCTGATGCTGTCTGCAATTACGTTCTCAGATAATCCTGTAGCATTTTCAGTGGGAGTTATGACATTTCTTTTCTAACAGTATGCATGTGCGGATCTAAAATATAAGTCAGGTTGACTGATAAATTTAATGAAAGCTAACAATAATCTATTTGAAGTGTTTCCAACTTCTAAGGTTGAGGAGTTAGAATGTTTCTGAATCTTTATCACAACACTTAAAAATCTAATGTTTGAGTAGTAATAATACTACGAAGTGTCATTGCTATGAAGTGCCGATGGCCATTAAATCCGTATATCTCAGCGCAATGTTTAAGCACTGGAGCAGCCGATAATCGATCACAGTAAACAGTACTTTAAGGCTCGAAAGATCCGACGGGAAAGACGCAAATTCTATAGGTACATACCTACCATTTCATTAACTAAATTCCTGCCACGTGGCTACCCGTACCCTTTTTCTGCATAATGTTACGAAATATAATTCATATTACAAAGGGCAGTCTTCTAGTGAAACAACGATGGAAAAGTTTTAAAACAGAACTCTTGGAGGGGTGCCTCGAACTGCACCTATTCTCTTACCTTTAAGCAAAGGTGAAATATTTTTTGTAACCTAGGATACAAAAGTAAAATTTAAAAAACTATTATAATGTTTAAAGTAGCCTATAGCGACGCAAAATAACTCGAAGGGACCGCAGACACTTGAATGAGATAACGCGAACGAGCCGGTCATTTCAGAGATGAGGTCTCGGCGAAAAGAAGATATGGTATGTTAGTGTCGGGAAATAGTTATCGTTACGATAGGGAGACTATTGATAAAAAGTCAAGAGGCCTCCAGAAATTATTGCAAAATCTTGCCAAAAATTCTAGAACCGTGGAGTGTTACGACTGTGGTATAATAACAGGAAGTAAATTGTGCTGAATATAAGGTTCTATCGTCTTCCTTGTTAGACATGTAGAATTCCATTCAATGCTCACAAAAACTCTTAGATCACCAAACCTGTACCCATAGATCCCGATACCTACAGTCATCTGATGGGAGGCCGGCACTAAGACTGAGCAGTCCTGACATCAACACGAGTGCAATAACAAAACGCAATGAATTCCAGGAACTTCTTATGTTAATGGTATACTTGTTGATTGGTTTGCATCGTACTTACATAACCTAACTACCGGTTCCTGAACTCCTAAAATGTGTATGGCAAATGACCTCCATCGTCTGTTAAAGTATAACGGGTTGCCACATTAATGAAAATTTTGCTAGCACAATAAAATATTTTGAAAAATTTTATGCTATTCGATACAGAATTACGTGCTCTACAAGTTTGTGTTTAGTTTTTGTATGCTTAGATAGTGTTTCTTATTTTCAGATCAATAAAATGTAGAGTGAAGTCGACAGCTCGCAAGCACTCTGAGCTACCTCGTGGTTTTGGCACCTCGGTTAAACGAAAAAAAGTAGCAAATGCTACTTGTTAATTTGACATTCCATTTTACCCACCTAAAGGGAACAGACAGCATATAAGCATGCAAAAATAAACCTAAAATACATAATTATCAATCGAATACGTAAAACGTAACGACAAACCTTATATTTTGCACATAGAACTTTCAATTTAAAAAATCTACAGACAGATTTTCTTATTCATCAAACTACAGTAAAACCTCTCTAAAAGGGAACGCGATTTTCCGGCATTTATCTTCCGTTAATACAAGTTTCCGTCTTACAGAGGGTTGTGTTTGAGAAATTACGAAATAGTCGCCAATGTTTACAGTGAAGGAATAATATGGAATAAAATGTAAATAATAATAGGCTGACATGTATTATGTACTATATTTTCACCTTAAATACAATAATTGTAGTTTAACGGATAATTTCTCTGTTTTCAATTTCCCCTTTCCAATCTGCAACTGTCTGCATATCAACTTCATTTGCTTCGACACACCCAGCATTCAAAACAATATTATGGCGATGTTTGAAACTCTCGAAGTAACCATTTAAATCTCTGAAATTGTCTTTGTGTAATTTTCTTGCTGTCTCTAAAGCATGAGTCTGAAGCAATATTCCAGAAATGGGAATTCCTTTAGCGCGCACTAACAAATCACTCGAACACAGCATGATTTAGCCCGTCATACTCCTGTAGATTTTTTTATATTTTCCACATGCCTTGCTGTTCCCTTTAACCACTCGTATTTAAGTTTTATTCTTTCAAAATCTATGTTTTCCCCACTTTAAACAACACAGATAATTCTTTATCTGGACGTTTGTTCTTTTCATATTCTTCAGTAACCTTAATTTTTTTTCCAGTGATAAGTGTCCTATGTTTAGAACTCAGTTTACTGAATTTGTAAATACAAGCTATGTTTTCAAAATTCACCAAAGTTCACAGTTTTCTTCCACTCGTACTTGATCACTTGTAACAAGAAAACTCAGAATGAACACACCGCAAAACAGCTGTACCCTTACCCTGTGTGTTGGAAAAGAGTTGAGAGAGCTAATGGTTTGTCTTACCTTTTCATCGAAATATTACGGTTTATTACTTTATGGTTCAAGGAACTTCGGTGCAAATGCAGTTCCCCTCAACATTATTGCACATTTTAAAATACGCATGTTGCAGCCGATTACACATATACAGGTTATTTATACAAACGTTTCCCGAAAAATATTTCCGTTTCCGCGTTACTGTATAATTTTAGATGGGCTATAGCTCCGTTCCAAGATTAATTTTCCGTTTTTCCAGGTTTCCGGTATATGAGGGGTCCGCTTTAGGCAGATTATACTGTATTGCGTTGCCTAGCTAATAACTGTAAATAAGACTTATTACATTATGCATTCTCTGTTTCTCTATTATTTGTTTATACAATTATAAGCCCAACCAAACAATAATTCTGTTATCAATGTATAGTTTCAAATTCACCATATTGTCATTCGCGTTTAATAATCGAACCATAAGTTTGTTGTTCTCTAACCTATATAATTACAATAAAATGAAACTATTTCAGCAGCTATTTTTGCAAGAAATATCTGCAGAGCACATATAAAATTAAACGATAGAACCGAGATAAATTCACGTGAGTGTAGTAAACAGATATTTTTGGTAATATTTCATTAAACATAATAAATCAGCGATCAGCGCCTATGTATGAAATGAATAATAGAATCTCGGGAGGTGAAAAGAGGAGATTTCCTCTCGTCTTTTCAAATTATACCTCGAATATTAATAAATGGAGCTTCTGTACAAATCGTAATATTCTATTGCATACAGGTTCAGAATGTGGACTTATGTTATTTTTCCTCTAGAGTTACCTATAATTCAACAATCGCTTGCTGAGTTTACTAACTTCCGAATTCCCTTTCATTCAATATGATTTAATTTCTGAGTATTATTATTTATTCCTCACTAATCGCTGTTTACAAAAGGCTTGTAATATTGCTAATGCCTCTTCACTTCCATTGTTTCCGATTCCATTCCATTATTTAAGCCCCTCTAACCTGGACAGCATGCTCATTCCGGTCAGATTCGCCTCTGGGGAAGCACTCCCCAATCATCGGTGTTACAAGCTGAGTGGATCCCAGCGGGTCGGAATGCTTCCCCCTCCCTTCCAATAACTCCTGAAGTGGAAAAAGCTGAAGAGCAGTGAGATACGTAGGTAAGAAGTGAGAGATGTTGCATTAGCTCTTGTCATAAGCATCTATAGTACAGAAGTTCGTATTCTAGATAGTATACTTTACAACTGGCCAGATAATGCATCAAATGATTATTACAAGAGTAAAGTTTAGAAAGGAAAATCTGTATAGGTGGTTTAAGCAGTCTTATTAATTTGGAATTTCCTCTACAACTTGATGTACATTTTACAATTACAAGTACAATACCTCTATTTTTAAATATATTTATGAGATCTCTGCTTCTTATATATAGTATAAATAAATTATTATCTCCTTTAAACTTTACATTAAGCTTACACAATTTATTACTCCCCTTCAAGTTCCTTATTTCTCTTTCTTTCCCTTATATTTAACATTTTGTGGTATATATAATGGAAGAATCTATTGCTTTATATGTATATACACCCTTATATATTTATTCACATGTATATACACTCCTTTTCTGTATTTTCTCTGTTTTTCTTCATATTTGTTAAACCATATCACTCATATAACAAGCTCTAGGTGGAATAAGTATATATATATATGTGTGTGTGTGTGTGTGGGTGTGGGTGTTCTTGCACTTTCATTCCTAGAATAATAGAATCGTGGCACACGTTCACATGTGGTAATGATAGTGATCAAAGTATAGACAAAACAGGTGAATTTCCAAAAACTTACAAATTTAAGAAGTTTGAAAAATTTATTAACATAACCCTCCTCTCAAAATTAAGTGCATTACTATTACTAAAATTCTAGTTTTATTTATATTTTTAAAATATAGTTCCGATACCATTTATATATCGCTCACCTCCTGTGCCTTTTTAACCATGGATCCTAGATTTGGACATCGTGAGGTGTGCCCTGATACATGTGAATTCTTGCTTTGCGAAGGAGCTAGCTCAGTTTCTTCACTCCCATACACTCATTTCGTAAAAAACAGATCCACTACTACAATCTGTGATGTTTGCAACACGACCGTTCTAGTTTGTGAATATGTGAGAACAGCCTGAATGTTTAGACCACTCGACTCTCACAAAGGCGGCTGGGGTTCGATACCAGGCGACCGCAAAGTGAGATTTGTGATGGACAACACGGCGCTTCTGCGGGTATTTTTTCGGTTCCTCCAGTTTCCCCCGTCATCTCATTCCAATAATTGTTCCATCATTCATCTATTCTAACATTCATTTCACCCTCATACTATCATCCACTTCTCCCGCTCACATTCCAGGCGTTGGACTGGCCTCTCAACCCTGGTTCCTCTATCAGACTCAGTGCTTCGGCCTCCCTCTCCCCGACTTTCGGGCTTGTGGAACCCGAATCCCCCAAAACCGAGATTAGTGATGTAAGAGAGGGAAAAAAATGCAATAAGGATTTAGGTACACATTAGCTATGCTAATGATGTAACAGATTTAGAGATGACATGTCAGCAAATATCAAGTCCTTTTTATGAAGCAATGAGATATGTAAAGTCTCAAAAACATGGTTGTCACCAATAAATTCATTTTCCCAGAAAGCCATATACCATTAAGGTGACACGTCTACCTTTCAGAAACTAAAGTACAACTGTTTGTGATAAACTTTTGGGGTCTAAATTCATACACACCTTTTATTTAAACTGTTGAAAACCTGTCGAAGGCTTTGGTCAGTCATTGCTTATATACTTCTAATTTTATTTTCTTCGATAGCATCTAGAAACCTTATCATTGAGAATCTTTGTCCTTTTAGGCACTATTATATACGACGGTGTTCTCTGAAACCTCAACTCTGAGATGAAACTAAATAACGGTGGCTGGGAATGGCAGAGCTGCAATTAAAGAAGATACAAAGGAAGTGGGACATTATGATCTCCTCCTCCAAGTTTATGTGATTTAGCTGCACATTCATTTCTTTTTATTGTGCAATTTAAGTTAAACCCTCGAAACACTTTGCTAGGAGAACAAAATACAGTGTGCACGTCATTTAGCCAGGCCGTAAATCTTCAAAAGCACTTCTTTACGTCTGCATTAAGACCTGCTCCTTTTTTAACATTTGCAAGAACAGTGTTTGTCAGAAAATAACGTTTATCAGACTGTTACACTTGGAAACTTTGCTCGAACTTTTCCGAAGTATAAATCTTCAGTGTAAGTTTATATGAAACAGTTATTTAGCATCCCGCGAAGCTCAATAAAAACCTGGGAAAAAATAAAAAAGTATCCTTTATCCAGTTTTATATTTTATGTCTTTTTCATTTTCCAAACATTTACTTACTACATGTATCTCAAAATAAAAGTTTTATACCAACCATAATAAAATACCAGACTAACTGAAATACTAATTCCTTTTGCTTTTCAAATTTATAGAAACTTCAGAGAGTTTTCTCAACATTTAAATGCATTACAAGTTTAGGAAGGACAACAGTTTCGGTCTTATCATAAAATTAACAATATAGAAATATGTAAAACACTGACACTTTAAAAATAAAACGTTAGTTCACAAAATATAAGAAATACATATATCAAGAATCCCTTGTAAATTATAAATACAACAGTATCACGGCAGTGGATAACTACAGATAGACCGCGCACAAAGTGCGGCCGGTGTGCGCATGCGCGAGCGCAGTCGTCTCTCCTCCTGAACAACCAAGCATTACATGACTCCCTCCCCTCCATATGTTAACCAGTACAGTGCTGCTTGCGCCATGGAGGAGAGGAGCGGCGGCCTAAAATAACAGTAGAGGGAGAAAGCTGGCGAGCTTCAGTTTTGGTAAATCACGCCTCCAGCTCCATTTTTTTTCGCGGCTTACCTATAGGATATTTGAAGGACCGGATGCTCATAGGAGGAAGCGGAGATACAGAGAAATATCAGAAAGACTAGCGAAGTATGTTAAATCTGTTACTAAACGCGATACACTTAGAAATTCACCAATTCCTATCGGACAAGTAGCCGAAGTCCAGTCATTTTTTGCGATGCCAAGGAAGCAAGCCTAGAATGGCGACGAGAGCGCCATCGCACTAAGCAACACGGGAACAAATAGCAAAGCTAATATTCGCAAAATTGATATACAGAAAATGCAAATATAAAATTTAAAATTCCTAAAACATCTAGAACATAAATCATCGTGACCAAACGTTAGTACACAGAAAGAAACTATCGTATTTTATCGCGTAATTCTCACCCTTTTTTACTCGAAAAACTTGCTTGAAAACACTGGGAAGGGAATTATGCGAGTGGTGCTTCTAGGAATTAAGAAAGAAAGGAAACTATATAGTATTGTGTAAAAATTATATAGGTATACAGTAACTTGTGAATGAACTGGATACATAACACGGTTTCATTGGGCCTACAATGTATTGTTTCATTGCTTCTTTTCTCTAACTATTCTGTGGTCTCACTTTCGTCACTATTACCACTATTTGCATTTAAGTATATATGGCTAAGATAACACGTCATCTTCATTTTCGCCCGCCTCGGTAACGTAAGTGGTAGCGAGTCTGCCTCACGTTTAGTTTTAATATTTCGACATTATGATGACTTGTAGCATACTGACTTAGATAAACGTCTGCAACTTCACATTTCAATTTTACGATACGTTATGACAACGGCAATACGAGTATTTTTTTTTTTTTTTTTTTTTTTTTGGCAAGCACTGTATCCATTGTTGTCCGCGACAATCACCGCTGCGTCGATTGCTGTCCACTATCAAGCCATTTGAAGGCTGCTCCAATAAGAACGAACCAGGAGAGAGAATTATGCGATGTTTAATAGATAAGTAATTTTTAGTGATGAAAAATCATAGGGGAGGGAAATATGCGAGGAAGGGGGGCTTTTGCGATAAAATACGTTAGATACTCAGTAGTGGTTACAAAAGTAACACGTACGGAAGGTACATTCACTATCGATGCCTAAACCTATTAAGCATTACTCCTTATTGCTGGAATTCATAAACAAAGAATAATTTTGCAGTACTGTACTACTTATGAAGGCAGTGTGTCATTATCATTGCCATAACTCCTTCTGGCAGAAACTATTAGGAACCATTCAGCATCTAATATAAATATGTGTATTTCAAAAATGAGCCAAACTCACCTATTTTCCGATTTCACTTTTTGTTGCTTTTACGTTCCTAACATAAAGGGGCATCTGCATATACAAAGCGGGCTATTCAGTTCACTGCTTACATTGTCTATAAACATTGCGAATATTCCAAAAAGGGCTCCCTTGCTGTAACAGGTCAAGCATTGCATGGATGATCTTTTATTGGACCATTCTTGGTCTCAAATGCACAAAGTAAGGATTGCATTAACATATACTGAAAATTCACATATTGTACTTGCACAATTACAATAAAGTGCTTTATCTTACATTTCGTAGTTGCAAAATGTCACGTAACACTTTTACAAGAAGTAATTTAAGGTAAAGTTAACTATACCTTAAATGTAAACGGCCAATTTATAATATAAATATTTGTTATTTGTTATTTTAACATGGAAAAACAAATCAGTCATTTCATAAGTATGCCAAATGTAGGTATATATTTATGCAACTGGCTTAACTGTAAAATTTCTTAAAGTAAGGGAGGTTTTAAAATTTGAAAAAGAATAAGTCGGTTTTAACGTGATTGTTAAACTTTCATATGGCAAAGTGACTACTAGAGTTGCGTGGAAATGTTAAAAACTGTGTGATTATTTCACTTTGGGATATTTCAATAACAGCAAACTTCAATTTTCACTTGTCTATTGGGAATAGAAGGTTATCATCAATAACTTCATCAACTGCTGCAAGTTAAGCCTATTAGCTCGTTCCGGCAGCAAGTCTTCCCTATTGTTGGTATAAGGCGTTTGATAAGGAATCCTTTCCTATGCCATTCTATAATGATGATGGCACCAGTCTATTTCCTTTTACTTTATTTCTTTGCAGAGCTTCCTCAACAGCAATTCATGGGTCATGCCTTATTTCGTGAATTCTCTATCACCTGCGAAAGTTCAATACCGAGACCGAACCGGAAAGATATGTTTTGAAGCACCCTAAATAATGTTAAAAAACGTAAACAAAATAAAATTTAAAAAACTCTGTGTCTTTCTATCTGTCTGCTCAGTTTTAACTTCAGCATCTTCAAGAATGTCAAACGTTTAAAGAAAGTCCCCCAAAGCTACCCTTTACATAGAACACTTTCCAAAAATGTTAATTTTATTAAAAATGTTAAATGATTTTATTAAAACACCACATATTCAAGAATTCTCCCTTTGAGTTAAGGGGCGTCAACCGTGAAATCTAACCATTGCATCTCTGGGCGAAACACAATACTTACTTCCCTTTCTCGCAAACAGTACTAGAGGAAATAAAAGCACTAATGATTGGCGGAATCCGAACCAGCGAATTTGAAACCTAAGGCGCCACACGTGACAACGCGGCCATGATTGCTTACAAGATAGATCAAGAACGTTCCTGTATCGCTTCGGATGACAGGTGTTGACAAAATAACTTGAAATAGCAGGATGAGAATATGCTACAAAGAGTTAACACGGAGGTGAAAGAGAAAAATGAAACTCAAGGCATAAAGTTGTGCAAAGAAGCTAGTAATGTTATAGAACATTGATTACCTTATCGATGTGTTTCAAAGAGCTTGCTTTACTCTAAAAAATTATATGCTACATTTTGCGAGTTGCTAAAATAAAGAATTAACTATCTTTACTGGCATCCATGAAGCAAATGAGTGAACATAATCGGATACATGGTATACACGCAAATCCTAACTGCCCCCTCGACAGCATAGATGTAGCATATCTGCCTCATGTTCAAAAGGTACTGAGTTGGAATCTCGGTCAGCGTGAGTTTTCTGGAGGAGTTTTTGCCGGGGTTTTCCCTTACCCTAAAAGATCAATTCCTGGCAATTCGAATATCATTTCACCCATTTCATTCATCGTCCGATATGACTTAACGTTGGAGGACGTAAATTAAAAAAAAATGGGCCTTACATCTTGACTAGCACAAAAACTGATGGTGTTACTAATTTTGATGCGTCAATAACCCGGACAGAAGGTTATATTCGGATATGCATAGGATCCTTACCTATGTGCCACAGCAATAGCGTAAGTTGTTTAACATGTAAGGATCGTGCATAAATGAGGAAAAAATTTGGAATAAAGAACCTGCTTGTTATAATAGCGCCCAATAAATGTCATCTTACCATTCAATTCTGGCAACGAAACCACCACTTGACTTTTCTTCCCTTTATTTGAATTCGCATCAAACAAATTAAGCGTAGGTATACCAAAAACTAACCTATTTACAAACAGAAAGATAAACTGCTTTGAAAATAATAATTAAGAACTGTTTTGAATATATTAAATGTATTCTTCCATGGCAGCCGGATTATTATCAGCATAGAATAATTAACGTTGGTCTTATTACGTAAGGCTTAGTGTACAAATCTCTATCCGATTCCATGAACAAATGAAGCCGTGAAAAATTAGTGGCAAATAACTCGTTGAACCCTTATCAATATATAAACCAAGTTGACTAATTGACGTGATCTAAAATACGAAACGGAGTTTTAAGAGCTTAAAGAATTGCTTAATATAATTTTAAAATTGAAAGGAAAAAATTCACAAAAACATTACAGGGTAATTCTTATTAATTAATGCCAGACTTCGGATTTCATTTGGCAACTTTTTTTCTTAAATCAAGCTTGTGTTTTGTTTAATTTGTTTATTTTCCAATAGAGAGAATTTCCGTTAACAAATCTTATGCACAACTATGCGCATTCACAGGAAATTTCATTCACAAGAAAACGAAATTGTGCTGAGTTTGGTGTATGTGAGCTCAGCGTTCTTAATTGGAATTATTACCCTTCTGTTAGGAGCTCTTTGTTATCATTTTTACCAGTATGATAGTAATTGTGATATATATTTAATTCTGCGACCACCACAAGATGAAGGTCAGTCTGTGAGTATGCGAGATTTCCACTAAGACTGGAAATAGAAGATTGTGTGTATCCAGAGGAAATCGACAATATGTTAAGGACAATTTCTGAAAACTACAGTCTAGCAATATATGAACTGCACATGTGCGTCGACACAAAATTTCGTAAGAGAAGCTGCAAAAGGCAATCCACCTCTTAAACAAAAATTATACATTCTAAATACTCCCGAGAATATACTTCAGCTAGTTAAGGCTCTCCTGGAACATGCAAAGCAAACGATAGTGGTTCCCATTTCTTTGGAAAAGCAACAGAGGTGCCAAGGTACTACCCTGGTAGACAGCCACAACTTCCAGAGACACAAGTTCAAACAGTATCGACAAAGGATATATTGAACAAATCATTTGTGAAAGGCATCACATTCACTGTAAAATTCATAATCATTTTGGCTCTTCTTTGGTCTCTGTGGAATACAAATCTGAGCCAACTACTGAGAGATTTACTTGACACTTCCGAAATCTGCCCTACCAGCATAACAGAGATAGCGACAGAAATTATGAACGAAGATGATGTTTCTACAAACGCTTTCAAAAACTGTATAAAGAAGCTGAATAATACTTAACAAATATGGCAACTACACCAATTAACATACTTGAAACGTCAGAATATGCGGGATCAAATTCGGAATCTAATTCTTGAAATTGCAATGAACTCCAAACATACATTGGACGAACAAATTCCAATACAGCGTAAAATATTGCAGATAGTAAACGAAGAAGAAATATCTACAATCTTCTCACAAAGGAGCTTCATGAACTTGAAAATATGATTAGTCCTAACAGCACCCTAACCAACTCACGAAAGCTGATTATATCAACTATAGAAGAAGTGGTTTCTTCTTTGGAACAGGGTCAACACAGTGTGAGTTCGCTTAAAAAGTTGGTTGTTCTAGTGAATAACCTCAAATTGGAATGCGAGCAGATAGATAGAAACAGATTTATCTTTGCTAGAAATGATCAAGCCGAGTAAGACTAATTGAATCTTTTTCAACAAAAACGCAAAGCGGTGACGCGGACCTGACCGAGAGCACACTTACTTCAGAAACCACTTCAAGCAAAAATACTTTAATTCTAAATATCTGAATTAGATCATCTCTATTATTAGCCATATTAAACTTCCAAACTCATAATTCCAAATTTCATAACTAGTTTTAGTTCCTTGGTTTCATCAATGTTATTTGCTAACGCACAAGTGTGAAAATAAAATATATAAAACTGCTATTCAAGGATATTAATTATTTTCAAACTACCTTTTGACGAGATGGATTACTAGATATAATATTTTGTAGAAATGACGGAGCCAGTGAGTCATACTTATGGAAACAAAATGCGGTAAGTACATTCAGATTAGGGGAGTACACATTTTACTTGAGAGCAATTACGAGTATTTATTTACTTATGAAGATATCATTAGATATCGAATTACGAATTCATTACACAAGCAAAATTAGGTTAAACTGCAGAACAGTGGCCAACAGAATGGTGGGCGTGACGTCAGCAGCTAGAGCGCTGCCAACATTGAGAACATGCATTCGTTCAAAATACCAATACGACGTAATCAAACTAGCGATACTGTAATAACATAAGGAAACTGCCTACACTAGAGCTGGTAAATAGTGTTACACTAAGTAACAAAGCTTCAATAATAATAATAATAATAATAATAATAATAATAATAATAATAATAATAATAATAATAATAATAATAATGATGATGATGATGATGATGATGATGATGATGATGATGATGATGATGATGATGATGATGATGATGATGATGATGATGATGATGATGATGATGATGATGATGATGATGATGATGATGATGATGATGATGATGATGATGGTGGTGGTGGTGGTGGTGGTGGTGGTGATGATGATGATGATGATGATGATGATGATAATCATAATATTAATGATGATAATAATACTAATGATAATAATAATAATAATAATAATAATAATAATAATAATAATAATAATAATAATAATAATAATAATAATAATAATAATAATAATAATAATAATAATAATAATAATAATAATAATAATAATAATAATAATAATAATAATAATAATAATAATAATAATAATAATAATAATAATAATAATAATAATAATAATAATAATAATAATAATAATAATAATAATAATAATAATAATAATAATAATAATAATAATAATAATAATAATAATAATAATAATAATAATAATAATAATAATAATAATAATAATAATAATAATAATAATAATAATAATAATAATAATAATAATAATAATAATAATAATAATAATAATAATAATAATAATAATAATAATAATAATAATAATAATAATAATAATAATAATAATAATAATAATAATAATAATAATAATAATAATAATAATAATAATAATAATAATAATAATAATAATAATAATAATAATAATAATAATAATAATAATAATAATAATAATAATAATAATAATAATAATAATAATAATAATAATAATAATAATAATAATAATAATAATAATAATAATAATAATAATAATAATAATAATAATAATAATAATAATAATAATAATAATAATAATAATAATAATAATAATAATAATAATAATAATAATAATAATAATAATAATAATAATAATAATAATAATAATAATAATAATAATAATAATAATATCTTTCATCCTGGACAATAAGTCAAGATGAAGTTGCTGTTGTGCAGTTGTACCCAAAATTATATATCTTATATGTAAAATTCTACAGAAATCAAAGGAATCCGGTATGTCACCCACTTTCATTGCTTTCTCTTCCTGCCATAGTTTATTACCTTCTCTACCACAAGTAGTAAGTACAGAATGTAATTGTATTCCACCCAAAAATTTGTAATTTTAGCAAAAATATGCTTTGAGAAAACTGAGCTCCTAAAAGAGACGTGGTTGTGGTTGTGGTTTCCTTTGGTAGCACAGCCCCTTCAGCTACAGAAACTAAAATGATCTTCAAAAAATTCACTTACCACCCATGGGCCTTTGATAAATTCAAAAGAGTTCTCAAAAACTAGAACATTCAACTAGCACCAGTCAAACATTAGTCCTTAAAAGAACCTAATATGCTCAAACATCAAAGATGCCATTTCATCTAACAAAAAAATCTGGTAATTACCAAATTGAATGCTGTGACTGTAATCAAATTTATATAAGAAAAGCCCAAAGAAATTTATCAAATAGTGTAATGGAGCACTTTAGGAACATAAAATACAAACAATTAGAAAAATCAGCAGTTGCCACACATTTTTGGGAAAAAACTACAACATAAATCCAGAACCAAAACTACTGAAAACAACACGAAAACAAGAGCTGTTCACATTTCAAAAAGTAGAAACAAAGTATTTAATTTTGACATACTCCAGAAAGATTTGTTCAGCAAGTTCCTCGAACTGCCACCGGAGGAGACCTCCAAAAATTATCGCCCCCTGCACCTCAGAGAACCAGTCGATATCCAGTTTACAATGGAGGAAGGTAGCCTCAGAAACATGTTCCGGGAATTTTTAAAGTAAGTGTTGTTTAGTGTCATTAATCGAATTCACCCTTAAATTTAATCTAGATATGTGCTGCGATAAGTATGTGCTGTTACTTGAAACTTTTGTTTTGTCTGCCCAGTACAAAACTAAAAGAATAAAAAAGCAGAAAAAAGTATGGAAACAAACACAAAAAAAGACTAACATTAAATATTAGTTGTATTTGAACATTATTTGTTAATGATACTCGGTTAACCCAAGTAGTTGATGAGAAAACAATCTTCACACATCCACATAGGAAATAATAATGAGATCTGTTTCTATGAATTAAATTACTATCTAATTACTTGATATTCTTCAGATTTATCCAAACCAAGCCCAGTTATCATGCTTAGTACTACAGTTGCAGGAGAATCTTTAATGTAGCAGATAATTTAACTATGTTATATAAATATACAAAATTTCTTGAAATAAGCTGAACTCAATATTCCACAATGTCTAATTGCAGTATTATTGCTTGAAGGATATAGAGTATATCAAGCATGATAAACTGAGGCTCCTTGCTTTTAAAGATAATAATATTCCTACAAGAAAAAGTGTTGGTAATACTTCACAAATTTTAATGTCGCAATGTAATGAACAACTTACAAGATTTTACTAACACTGAAATTTGGTACTTTAAGAGCTAAACAACATGAAGACAGTCACATCAGTAATAGGTGTTTAATGCAAATAAATAAATTTTAATATCAGTGTGTAAGTTTTAATATGCTTATAATTTTCTTCAGTTAATAGTTTATTTGTTTTTACCCCTTCTATATTAATAAAGATCCATAAAACAGCGCTAAGGATTCATTTATTACGTATTTTTTACTAATTATTAAAACTTTAAGGAACTAATTGAAATCTTTATTTTGTAAAGCATTTTGTATATTAAAAAATGCTCTACTTTTTAAGAAAATATATTCTAAGTAATTAGTGATTTTGTTCTTGAACATTTTTATAACTTATCTTGGTTAAAAATACTTAACTGCATACATTGGATGATGTTCTCTTTCTTTTCTCTGTTGAAAGTTTTGGCAACTTTAGTCTCCTGCAAGCTGATTTAGTACCCACCTGCGCTAACAAACTGTGCTAACAAACGTAGTACCCTCCTGTGCACACAATGCTCATATTTCATAACACAAATTTTTTGTCAGAGTCAATCAAAATAAAATAATTAATGAAATTTCCATTTGGTTTCTCTTCTGCCTCTCAAATATGATTAAATTTCAAAGTATCAAAATTGACAGAAGCATAGAGACAGTGAAGCACAAGTTAAAACAAAAGTGAATCAAGAAGATAATTGACACATTGCTTCACTTACACTGTTTTTCACAGGACATGTTTCAAGAGAGAGGAAACCACCACAATCAGTACTAGTAAAGACTCAGCTGAAGATGGGAGCAACAGCTCTTGAAACATGTCCTGTGAAAAACAGTGTAAGTGAAGCAATGTTTCAATATCTTCGTGATTCACTTTTATTTTACGATCAAATTTACTTATTGGTGAAGTAACTACAACTTCCTTTCTCTCCTCAGATGCAAAAGTATCCTAAGGGCATTTTAACCAAGGCTCAAAATGCAAGCACTTATTTGCATTTTGAGTTATACTGGCAATTCCTCTGACCAGTAGTTTAGTGGATGCTAAATGCTGCATTACAGAATTATTTTATGAATCACATCCTTTGTAAGTGAAATGTGAGTGGTATTGTGACTGACTGCAAAATTGTCAGTATCATGAGAGATGAGTATTGGGTGCAGTTTAGTGAAGTATCAGGACACAAGAGTCCTAAGATGGCTCTTAGGAGACTAAAGATATCAAAACTATCAGTAGAACAGAAGAAGAGAGCACCAGAAAGTCTAATGTATGCAGTTGAGTAGCTTTGACACAGTTAAACTTGTAAAACTTTTCATAAGACCAAATATTAGATGCTTAAAACTTATTTTCAAACCTTTCCCAACATTTTTCAAAGAATTCCTTAAAACATTCACAGTGTAAACATACATAAAAATAATTTAAACATACATAGTAAATAAACCAACAAGTCCCTTATATACATGGTTATATTTAATAAAAAGAGCAAAAAAATCTTATATGTTACGATAATATATGTAATTCAATATTAATACTTGAGCATTAAAATTTACTTATTTTTATTTAAAATTTAAGAATCAATGATATACATATATGACTGTCTTCATATTTTTCCTAATATATTCATAATGTGCCTACTTTTAGATTTATTAACAATATCCAAATGATTTGTTGCATAGAACACTTGCAATTTATAAAACAGTACTGACAGATTTTCATGTAGAAGGCTTTTTATCATTCAAAGCAAGGATACACATACATCAAATTTGGTATAATGGCTATGCTACAGTCAATGTTACTATGGTTAAAATTTCAGCTAGGTAGAATACAAATTAGGAGTTAGTGTGTTACATATGCATATAGCCTATGACCATGTGCCCCAGCATACACATCTTCAATCATATGACTCATTTAGGTAGTCATTACAAGAAAAATCAAATTTCAGTGTGATAGTTTATGCATAAAGCTTTTTAAATTTAACAAAGATAAAAAAAAATTACTTCCACATTTTCTGTGTATTTGCACAGGTCATTGCCTAAAACCTTAAGTAACCTTAAGGTGTGCAGATTGCTATTGTATATTCTTATGGTGTATGGCACCCTAAATGCATTTTCATAATTTACAAACTGAGTTAAATTTACTAAGAGATGAATGTACTCCAAAGTAATTTATTCCATTCATATTGCCTATATATACCCATTTAGGCTTATTTACAGCAATAGTAACTGCTGTCGCTGCTACTACTGCTATTGTTACTATATTTTACAAACTTACAGTATACCCCTAGTTCCTAACAATATATTCCTACAGTTTCTTCTTCACTAGTTAAATTAAGAAACTCGCAGAATATCTTTTATAATTTTATTTAAAGAACACTATTATTAATGCCTAATTGGAGGAATTTAGTAACAGTGAGGTCAAAATTCCACCGTCACAGTTCCAATGCCAGAGAGAAGAGAGCAGATAATAACAGACATTAGTTCGAAAGAGGTTGAAAATGGAGGCGACGGCTTAAGAAACTAGTCCCTCAATAATAAAAATGTAAGTGACGATGTATGAAAAAAAAACTGACTACAAATACACTACTATTTGTTTATTGTTGTTATTAGTACTATTATCTACTGTTATTTATTACTGCTTTCAAAAGCACAATTAATTGTTTTATATTAATGTATTACACATCAGTCATGCACAGACGTATGCACAGAAATTCATGCCCCTTTTGAAGTATAAAAAGGTGACAATAAATTAAACAGTGATATGGGAGTAGTTTATTTCATGTAAATAATAACATTTAATTAATCTTCTTCTTGTACAGGTCAAACTCTTCCATTCACATTACAGCCACTTCCATAAAAATGCATTATGGTGAAGCCTAGTGGAGGAAGAATTATACAAGCAGCTCAAAAGGTTCCAGGTAAATTACATAGTTTGAAAGAAGGAGCTGCAGTTTCTTGCAGAAGATGCAACAGAAAGAAAAAAAAAACACCAGAAAGAAAAAAGAGAGAATGAGACAGGCTTTAAGTGGGAGACATAAGGAAAAAAAAACATTTGGAAAAAAATGCTCTTGTGTATGTGTGTGCGACTGCATGCAGCATAACCCAAAAAGAAATATTGGTTAAATACCAAAATGGATGATTAAGCTCAGCATCTTCCAAGGAAACGAAATGAAAGCTATTAAGAAAATTTGGATACCATAAACTAATCTCTGAGTGGAACATTTCTTGAGTAATTTTATATTCTCAAAACTGCCTCTGACGATATTGATTAAAATATAACTTGTTTAAGATATTCTCGTAACAAATGAAATGCACATATATTCATCTACATGAATTACTTTTGTACTTTTGTATACTGTAAGAGGAAGAGAAAATCTGATGCACAATAACCGAGGTTATAGCACACAATTAATGACAAATGTTTTTGTGGAGTTAATGATTTCCCAGATATTCGTTGTAATTCCTATGTATTTTCCAATAGGAACTTATACTTCTCTCATATAGAAAAGTACTTTTTCTGTCGTTTATTCTCATAGGACATTCCGTTCTCACATTCCGACTAGCTCTTAAAAGGTTTTTCCTTCCCATAATCCTACTCCGTTCCCCTATTTCCATTGTATCTACAAGGAAATATGTAATAAATTTCGATTACAATTGTCTCAGTTAACATGGAGTAGAAAGAGAATTCCATATTGTCACGACCTGGCCATGGATGGAATTAATTGGATTTAGGTTTTATAACAGATGGCCTGGTCGAACTGGAGAAAAGTTTGCTCAGATGGTAATTCTTGGGCTCAAGCTTGGCTAAGAAAGCTTGGGATTCTGAGGTATTTCCCTATGAAGTATAGATTACACTAATGCACTAAACCACAATTTACATAAGATAAAGTTTACTTACTCTAAATAATTACAAATATGGCCCACTGGACCAAATATCTGAGAGAGGCTGGACGAGACGCCCAGCCCAGCCTGAGGCTGGCACACATAAAGACACTCAGTAATCTCCATATACAGTCACCACACCAGAGCATGACATCACACGTGACCTGCCACAGGCCACCACTTAAATCAAAACGGTTACTGGTAGGACAATATGAATGTAACACATAATCATTTTATAAAGTGTCTATAAACAATACTTAGAAAGCCTATTTTGTACTTATTTCGTATTAATCAATATACATTAATGCAGAAATGGTTCCCTTATATGTACATTTCTTTTAGTTATGTACAAGGGAGATGACTGGATCTCTGAAAATGCTTAACAAGCTCTATACTGGTTTGAAATGTTATACTCTTTCCACGAAATCGCGGAAAACAATATTTCAGAAAAATATTAAACAGTTCCAACCAAGTAATGGACATCTTGAAGATGGCGAATAGTTTAAAAAGTATTTGGATTAAACTCTATACTCTAAACAGCTCTATATTTACTGTGTAGTACGTTTTTGTCTATCTCATATGGCTTAGACTTGCAAAACGACTGCTTCCAAATGTAAAGGTCTTCAGAAGATATTTTCAGAAAATTCAAGATATGAAGTTCCTTTGTCATGAGTAATTCTAATGAAAATCGTTAGAGCTATTTTTGAGAGTATCAAAATTTTCGAAAGGTGTTCTATGTAAAAGAGATTCTAGAGTGAGGGATTTTCTTAAAAATCGTGTAGCAAGATTTGGAAGATACTGAATTTAGATGCCAAGTTTAGTATTTAATAACTTTTCATTTTTGAGTTATGCTGTTCACAGTCTCAGACACACTGACACACGAGTATACTCGTACAGTTCTTTTTAAAAAATGCTTTGCACCTTTGGTATCTTTCAGCCTCTACAACTGTCAACTTTCAGGACTTTCGTCACACCTATGCAAGTAAGAAATACAATTTAAGGTCTCCCAAGAAGAAATATCCCGGATATGATTTAATAGTACAAGCTTTACTACAACATTTTCCAAAGAAAACATTACTTCAGTTGACATATTATGTTTACAATGCGATTCTTCGATTAACATATTTCCCTCAAGAGTGGAAGCACGCCATTATACTAATGATGCGTAAGCCAAAGGCAAGGTCCAGCAAATTATATACTGTGACTTTGAGGGTTCGTGAAATGAAAAGTCCAATTTCACCACTCAAAAATGTTCTTTATTTCTACCGACTTACAGTTTAACACTTGCCAATTACAGAGAAGTACTTGCTGCACACAATTACAATTCACCAGTTCGTCCGTTACAATTTCACTTGTACTCGCGATTACATAAACTCCGATGCACCTACCAGTTACGTACAGTCTTCCGTTGCACAATCTTCTCGTTCATTAACACGTCACTGACTAACTCTTACACCAAGAACTGCGACTGTCTCCTCGCTCACACTCACTAACCAACTGACTGACTAACTCAACTCAACTCTGTCTGTCTGTAACCCCCTTTATATAGGAATATCGCCGACTTCTGGTGTTTACAGGATTGTTCCAGTAACAGAAAGATCGAGAACCAGGTGTAAGGAAACAGACGGCACAGTCATGTTTTTCCTCCGTCACCACCGCCTGTCACCACTATAAGACAAACGAGGGGAGGGCGTAGCTAACACGGACCTCCCCCGTCTTCCGCTCCCAGCTGCTTTCACAGGGTGTTCCAGCGCTCGCGTTACAATACAATAAGTCTGTGAATCAGCAGCCAGAAAACTTAATACCTTCTGTGAAGACATAGAAGTCTGGTGCAAAAGATGGAGAGTCGTTATGAGTTCTTCAAAGTCTAAATCAAACTCACGTACAAAAGAAACACAATTGACCATCCTGTTATATTAAACAACTCAATAATGGTCACTTCTCAAACTATCAGATACCTTGGCCTATTTTAGACAACAGATGCACCTGGAACGACCACATCACTAATTTAGTACAGAAAATAAGACATCGTATTCGCATTCTGAAGCCATTCATCGCAAGAAGGTCATCTCTAGCTCTGTAGTACATGCTGTTGCTATACACTTCTCTCATTCGACCTTTATGCCATATACTTCTGCTTCACCAACACACATTAAAAGAATTCAAACCCTACAAAACAGACATTTACGTACATAACTGATGCACCCTGGTACATTCGTAGCACCACTCTCCGTAGTGGCTTTAGTCCTCTGAGAGAGCGATAAAAGGCTCCACAACTCATTTCTACAACACACTAATCCTTTGTTACGACAGATACCAACAAACCCTACACCAAATCGAGAAAATAGAAGATTTAAAAGGAAACGACATATAAACTTAATATCATAACTTCAAAGACTACCGGTAGGTAACACTCTGTATACATACTTCATGTTATTCAATGATATAGGTAATTTGGCAGAGCTATATTGTACAAGCTATGCACAGAAAAGCTTGCATCAATAAATTGAAAAACTGCATTGACATTTCTTTCTCTTCTAAAACTACTTTTATGGAATAAAAGTACTTCATTTAAGGTTCACTTTATATGTGACCTGAACACCTAGGTTCATGTTGGTGATGTTTTAACTTTTGGAACAATAATAAATGCGAGTGAGCATCATTAATGCATCAGTGATGAACACAGACCAAGGGCTTATACCAGATTATACAATGCCTATCAACATTTTGTGCTAAATAATATAACATACAAGGCCATTATGAATTGAAGCACCAGGCAGTACACGGTCAGCTTAATTTTGGAGGAAATCGCTAACCCCTATTATAAATTATTTTTATGTTATTTAAATTATTTGGAAATTATCCAAGGGATTATTCCCTACTTTATTTTAATTCCAAAATACCAAGAATCTCTTCAAGAATAATAGTATAAATAAGCTATCGTATCACATTTCCAGTGGCATATGCATACTTTTGCCAGCCTCGGTAGCGTCTATGGTAGCGTGTCTACCTCTCGGTCAAGAGGTCCCGAGTTTGAATCTCGGTAGAGGTTGAGTTACTCGGATAAGGCTTTTTCGGGGGTTTCCCTTATCCTTAAAGACGAATGTCAGGTACCTCTAAGCTCCATGGATCCCGGACTCATTTGAGCATCATTTCACCTATTTCATTCATCGTCCGATATGATTTAACGTTGGAGAATGTAAATTGCAACAACAAAATTTGCATACTTTTAATTGATAACAAAAGTATTGTTAATAATACTTGTAATTATGAGCTTATTCGTTTATTTTAATACTTATTTCGATCCATTTACGTGTAGGTTTCAAAGTCACAAAATATCTTTCTTTAAGAAACATATAAGTCATAAAGCTTTGTGTTTCACAATTCAAAAACCATTAGTCCAAAGCTAGGCCAGGTTTAACAATCCCTATAACGTTACCCAAATCATCAGCAAGTTAAGAGTATCTCATTATTTTAATCACTTTGTATATCTCTAACAATTATTATTCTTCTCTTTAATAAAAGCCGCTTTTGTTGTATAAATTCCTTTCCTATTCTAAGGGAATTCTAAAGGAAAATATCTTTAACTAGTACCATTGCGATCTGGTAAATCTTCTTGATGTGTGGCTCAGGGCTATCTAATGACCTTTACTTGAGGATTAGAGTCATTTCCTATGACAAAACAGTTTAAATAAGGATTTGCTTAAAATCCGATACCATCTATAGAACAAGGGGCATATTACACAACGGAGGGAATTTGGCACGAAAATCCAAACTTGGTTTATTGTACCTATTCCCCCAAATGGGGTGCCCCTGGGACGAAGGGATGAGGTGAGAGGAGACAGAGGGATGGCCATCCCAAGGAGCCACGACAGAGCAGAGGGGAGGAAACCTACAATTTACCAGTTTGAAACTCCCTGGCAGAACAGTACAACCGGCATTCTGCCCATCTGATCCTCAAACGTCCCACTAGGTAGGCTTGGAGACCCGAAACCGTCTTACCGAAGAAAGAAGTGTCTACCAGGAGCATATCATCCTGCCATGCTACGCCGAGACACCCGCCGACACTTCTAATGTGAAAGAGACCACCAGATGAGAGATGATGTGAAATAATATGGAGATGAAATTGAGGGACAGGAAATTCTGGGATGTAATTAACCTACCTAAGATTCGCCTTATGACCCGGGAAAACAGCCGAAAAACCATGGGACAGGTAGGTCGGCGACTGGAATCGAACCCGGACATCCCGAGGGCATATAGCAATACAAAGCCTCAAGCGATACTCAAATGTTTTTAAGAGCATAGTTGTCCCCTTCCCTTTTTGAGTAAATTATACTATAGAAAAATGTCAATTAATAACAAGGAATATCAGGTATAAATTTACTGTATGGTAAAATTTTGTCTATGTACTACGGCTTACCGGTAATGCAAAACTTAACCAGAATGAAGGAAACGTCTGCGAATTTCCGAGAAAATTCAAGATATACATTTCCTTTGCCTTGAGTATATCAAACGTATATATTATATTCTAATAAAACTTGTTAGAACCATATTTAAAATCAAATGTTCCACCCCAAGAGCAGTCAGGTATGGGGATATTCTTTAAAAGCCTCGCGTCGTGTACTAGAACGATCATTAACTTAAATAAAAGACTTGATAAATGTTTAAACAACGAAACTTTGTTTTAATAATCTAGGCACTTTTTCTCCTTGTTTTATCACTTATGTTTCTGTAATTTAGCCTTTTTTTCCGTTTCGTGTCACATATATACACTATACACACATATAACCATACCGGAGGGAGGATTCGAATCCGCGACCCCATCTGCGCTACGAAGGCCTAACACGCTCTAGTGACCACGGCTATGAGGGCTGGCTTTTTTTAGCCGACTTTTAGTTTTTTAATTACTCTGCTCACAGACACACAGATGTTTTAAAATTCCTATGTGTCCAGTCACATGACTTCTTCAACTCATAAAAACTATTCTTACAAAAGCTTATCCTCTGCCTGCTTCATGCTAATCGAGAAAAACATTTACAGAAGTTATCTTGCTGTTAATCTTTAGTGTATGTTCATATGGAATATGAGATTAGAAGAGGCTTTAAGCAATAGTCAAATTTTCAACAGCATGTTGGTTGTTATATAGTGGTTTACAAATTCCATTCTCTTCGCATCGCCAAAAGATTAAAAAAAATTAAAAAAACAAGGTTTTCCGTTGAAGAAAGATATACACATAGGACCAATTAAAACAACTAAAAAGTAATGTATCGGAAAAGGTTCACTCAAAAGAAAATATTTTTATATGAATTGTGCGCTTTTACATCATCTCCATGTTTTTTGTGTTGTGAGACTTTTTATCTTATAAAGTTTACCATTTATGCGAAAGTCATTCAGAGTGAAGACCTTTGAGGACACTGAAGAAAAATTCAAAATATACGTTTCATTTGGAATGACAGTAGCTTTAATGTATGGTATTTTAATCAACATCGTTAGAACTATTTTTGAGAAAATCAAAAAGTTTGAAATCTGCTTTCATGTAATGAATGGGTTACGGTCGAAGGTTTCGCCTCAAAACTTTGTGTATATCTATAGGAGATACTGAAGTGAAATATCAAATTTAGTATTTAACTGACTTAGTTATGCTCTTCACACACACACACATAGACACACACTCACACACACTCACATTATTTCATTCGGAGAACTTCAAAACTGAGGGCGAGTTAGCTAGATAAGTTTTTGCTCAGGGATTTTCCCTTTTCCTGAAAGATGCATGTCGGATAACTCTGAGCCCTATGAGCCCTGGACTCATTTGAGCATCATTCCATCAATTTCAATCATTGTCCAATATGACTTAACGTTGGAGAGCGCTTACAAAAAAACGGGAATAACCAATTAGAAAGTAATTGTGTCTCTATATCTTTACATTATCAGAGACTAGGAATTAGAAAAATACTTATTTAACAACTCTTTTCATGTTACGCGAACTATGTTTTATATATTTAGTGTTGCATTTTTCCGGTTATGTTTATTTTATGTTGACGGCTGAAGTATATCCCTTAACCTAATTGCACACTACACATTTTATAACAATTTTATTTATATGATGTTATTAATGTTTAGTTCATAGCCAACACCTGAATCTCCCAGGAGGAACTCAAAAGTCTTAGATATATGCTTCAGGATTTTCAGACTTTGGATCTAAAATGACACACTATGATATTTTGTGTTGCAGTTATTAGTACAGTCATGATTGGAATGGAAACTAACTTATATGGGTTTTTATTTATTTATTTATTTTATTTTTATTTTACGTCCACCCCAACGTTAAGTTATATTTCAAGGTGAATGAATTTGCTGAAATGATGCTCAAATGAGTCCAGGGTCCATGGAGCTTAGAGTTACCCGACATTCGTCTTGAAAGATAAGGGAAAACCCGGAAAAAAAGCTTATCCAGCTAACTCACCCTGACCGAGATTCGAACCCGGGACCTCTTGAACCTGAGGCAGACATGCTACCAAGGCGGGCTACATTATACGTCTATAATAAAATAAACTACCTTAATTTAGCGCTCAGTAACCCCGTTCTGGCATTTCTATCACGAATTTGATGCCGATCATGGAGGTTAATGTAGGTCAGCAGCTCATAGAGCTTATAGCCTTCCTCAATCAGAATAATAAATTTTGGTTTGATGTTCATGTAAAGCCATTCCAATAGAGAGGATAATATTTCCAAAACAATGTCATCTAACCACGGACCTCCGCTTATAATTTAATATTTTATGTCGAACCAATAAGAGTAGGATTCATTCCGCGGCTAGTATGATCAGTCTCTGGGAAGCATATTTCGTAATCATTCCGGTGACATGTTTTTATTCACTGAACTCTGAACTTTCTTCATAGGTTATGCTGGCGTATAGGACTGCAGTTGAAACCAAATTAAGAGGTTAGTTTCCCTAAGGTGGGAGCGGAAAACACAGAATGATGAGAAGATTGTGCAACATTCAAGAATGGGAAACAAACTAACCAAAAGCATCAGCAGGTCTTTGTTTTTTTTTTTTTTTTTTTTTTCAAAGTTTCGCCCTATATTTACGAACTGGTTTCAGAATAGCAGGAGGGAATGAAGACTAAAGGGGAAGAATTGGTGAAATGAGAGAACTACAGAAGGTAGAGAGGCCATAGAGATGCATACAGTACTAACAGGTGCTCTTCGTTCCGGCGCAAGGGTTCAGGACCCTCTGTCACACAGGTAATGGATGCTCCACCTTCCCGGGAGCGGGTAGAAATATATGCGTTATTTTGTATTCATTTCTATTTCTATTTTAAGCAAAATACAACCACAGTGGTATCCGACCGAACAACCGAGGTGCTGGCAGGCTATATATGCATACAGCTAAATACTCCTGCTGCGTGCCCAACCTTAGCATGGTGTAACTGCGGATAGAAATTTGTTTTGGAACTTTTTGGGTAGGTTATTACCAGAGCTAGGAAGTCCGTACCGATTGCCTTGAGCAGTGTAAGAGCGGCCAGTCATGTCTATACAACGCAGCGCTACTAGCAGGGCAAGGTTCATCGTAGAATACAACTCATTACTACAAAACAGGTGTACCTGCATGACACAGAGCACGTTGGTAGGAGGGAAGACATTCGAATATCTTTGTTGTACTTAAAAATGAGCAACTAAATTTGCTGTATAACCCTTGTATGTTTTCTAGAAGTGTACTTATTCACGTCCTTATTTACTTCATTATTTACATGTACATTTCAGTGGGTTACTTCAGCAAACATGGAAAAAAGAGAAGTCAGATAGGGAAACTAAATATGCTGAAATCATTAAAGAATTTGCAACAGATCACCAATCAACTAAATATTATTTTATGAGACATAGAATAAGTTTTTCATTTGAAAGACCTTAACGGTACAGTATTGTTTTAGTAATACGGCCGCAAATGAGTAAATATGTAGTAAAATTCCTGCTATGGCATTTTGTCTAGCAAGAGTCTTCAGATATTTAAGAAATTAATTTTATTACTTGGATATTATTTTACATTCGATCAGGTAATGTTACAATCCGCATTATAATTTCTTGGGAGTTGCCGCAATGTGCCTATTTTTATAAATAATGGGATCAGCCAGAGAAAAACCCGTATCTACTACATAAGAATTTGTATGTTGTACATCATGATCTATATAGATGTGCATTTACGAATCTCTCATAAGTCCTTTTTTCCTCTGGGCAACCGGTTTCAATGCCTCTCCGCTGTGCGTTTCTTATCTATGGCTTGTTTGGATGCCGCGAGGAGGTCGGTCGCAACCTGCATAGGAAACGGCGAGCGGTACGAACTTCCTAGCCCTGGTTATTACCAAGTGGAAAGATATTTGTGGGGTAGCGTGATGCTCCTTTGGTTTATAATGGGACCCAGGGCAGAAGCCGAAGATTCACTAGTGCGTTAATATACTCTTTCTTATAAATGTTCCTAATGCAATTGCTTGTTCTCATATTTGTCTTTCCTAGATTATTAAAATATTATTCCACCTCATTAGGTCATAAATGGATTAAAATTATTTTAACCGTCTACAGCACAATTAATAGACATAGTAGGCCGCGTGGTGGCCAAATGGTTAGACCACTCGTCTCTGACCAACGCCTATGAGATTTGTGGTGGATAAAACGGCGTCGGGGCTGATTTCCTCCGGGTGCTCCGATTTCCCCCGCCATCATTCCACCATTGATCCATCTTCATTTCAACCATCAGTATCACCGTCTGCGGTGCTGCATGTAGTAAAAGCTGGCATTAAACACTACAAACTGATGGACACAATTACTTATTTCAGTTTAATTTAATTGCAAATTGGATTCCTTTAGTGCTATTACCAGGATATCCCTTATTACTGGTTAAAGTGTTTCAATACATATGTCATTTCTTAAAGTTTTGTTGTTAGTTACTTCTCATTATGTAGTGGAAATAATGTGTGATTCCTAGGTCACCATATATGTAATCACTTTTAATCATCTGACTTTAAATTTTGTATCTTGAAGGTACCCTTTGTACCTACAACGTAATGTGTACGCTATATGAAAGCTACTTTTGCAAAGACTAATTATAAAAATAATTCATCAGAATGTGTAGAAAGTCATGTAAAGCATCACATACGCTTTCTTTACATTTCCAGTTCAAATGGTAATTCTTGATGCAAGGAAGCTCAGTTGATGAATAATTTCATTAGAGTATTTGAGTTTTTTGATATATACGAGCACCGCACTACCAAGGTTGCTCTGTGAAAGGTTAGGTTCTGCTGCATGTCACTATATCGATTTATGTTCCCCAAGCGTCAGATCTCCTTTGTACCTTGCTGTGTGAAAGGTCAAGGTGTTTCCTTAATGATATGTACCTTTCCTGGGGAACACATTTAATGGTGTCGGCCCTGTTTCTAAAATGTTACATACCTCATCGTTTAGCCTTTATTAATCATTTGAATTTATTTTTAATAACTCCTATATCCTTTGAATTAATAAACACGTTGCAAATATAAAGTTAAAAAATTCATTGGACATCTACACCCATTCCTCATTCACACACATAAGGATGTTTTCCTAATTATTCAGTCTAGGAATTATACTGCTATATGAAAACAACTTTTCTTTTGCAAATAATCTGATGAGTTTGAAAGAGTAGAGCCAGACTGAAAAATTCAATCCCATAGCTGGGATTTGCACCAATGGTCTCTCGCTCTCCCTGCTGTTGCTAAAACCCACCCACTCAGTGGGTTAAAGCAACAGCACGGAGAGCTGGAGATCCGTGGTTCAAATGCCGGCTCTGGCATTGAATTTTTCAGCCTGGCTCTACTCTTTCAAACCTTAGCCTACACGGGGCTAATGTGGAACAATGATTATTTCAGTCAGATGAGTATGATTGCATAAACTTGGAGCGGTTCCCCTCCTTGTGGGTTGGATTTATATCACACGATGCGGTGACATATCGGAAGTTGGATTCGCCCCTTCGTGGTGTTGCCCCACATACGCAAAAGTTTCGCGCACCCTCGGTGTGGCGACGCATGTAGAAGCCAAACCTTACCTTGATGTAGAAGCGATGAACCTTTCGTCTAAAACCCGTGAAGATGAAGTTCTCGAAGATTTCTATAAATCTTCTCTCCAGCAGCTGCGGCGAGCGATGAGATGTGAAACTTCTCAGGCGTGGTATCGATACAAAAGGGATTTCACTTTTGGGCAACTATGGAATAAAATAATTTACACAGTTTCAATTTACTTGGAATTATATTTCTAGACATCATTTTCTTCTTTACATGCGACTTTTTCCACTGATTTATATAGCCCTTTACTATATTTTAATTTTCTCCTTTTATTTATAAATGATGCAACGGTTTTTTATTTAAATTATTTATCGTAGCGTCGCCTCTTCGATGTATATTTTAAACGTTTACTAAACGTTCATAATAGTTACAAGAAGTATTTTACCGAAAACACGTCTACTCTCTTCGAGAGTTAAAGCCAGAAGAAAAAATTTAAGAATAAAATCATTGGTCCTTTTTTCTGTTTTTGTTGATAAGCCACCACAATACTTAATTCTGATTGGTCCTACGTCACAGTTTGGGATTTCAATAAACCTAAGCATTTGTTGCATCATCTATATGGCCTGCTTGGTTATTAACTTACGTTGAATTACAGATGGCCATGTTTACCTAATATGTCCATGTATGCAATATCAGCTTCAACCTTCTTTAACCATTGTCGTTTAATCTTATATAGCTACTACAAACTATTATTACAAAACTTTTGCTAAAGTACCCTAAAAATGAAATAAGTATTGAAAAATTCAAGCCAATAATAAGGGATATCTTGGAAATGGCTAATGCCACCAAAAATTATTTGAAATAAATTGGATGTTTTAAAAATTGGACAATTAGCAGGTATACACAGTTATTTATAAATGAAGAAGATTTGCTACTCCCAGAAAACTCAAGGTGTACACTTTGTCGTGGAAATATCCTAAATGTTACTGAGAAAATGAAAAATATTCGAAATAGGAGTAGTTTGGAGTGGATTTTCTCACATGTGTCACAACTTTGTCACATGTTCGGAAGATGCTGCCCTTAAGCAGTTTATTTTTAATCGACTTTTTAGTTATGAGTTATGGTGTTCACACATATATAAAATACACACAAAACATCTACATATTTTTGACAAACTTGTCATATTTAATTTACGAAACTTTCTTTACTCGTTCGTCTATAGACTATTCCCCCAGGAAGTACTCATAAGTACTTTCTACTTAATAGATATAAACTTTATTACACATGTTCTTGTAGGTCCAAAATATACTTTTAGTACATCAACACGACTATCAACTTCTCAGAAGGTAAAGTACCTGTCGCTCATATGCCCAGCTTGGTAGCTTAGAGGGTTGCGTTTTCTTTTCTTTTCTTCTTTTTTATAATTTACATCCTCCAATGTTAAGTCATATCGGACGATGAATGAAATGGGTAACATGCTGCTCAAATGAGTACAGGGTCCATGAAGCTTAGAGTTACCTGACATTCGTCTTTCAGGATAAGGGAAAACCCCGGGCAAGCCTTATCGAGATAACTCACCCTGAACGAGATTCGAACTCGAGACCTCTTGAACGTGAGGCAGACGAGCTACCATATAAGTTACCGAGGCGGACCTTACAATCAAGAGGTCTCGAGTTCAAATCTAGGTCAGGTTGCTGTTTAAGACTTTTTATCTGTTAACAGTTTTTCTGGAGTTTTCCCTTATCCTGAAAGACCAATCTCGGGAAACTGCTCCAAGCTCCATGGAACCTGAGCTCATTTGAGCATCGTTTCATTCATCGCCCGATATGACTTAACGTGGAAGGATGTAAATTAGTAATAAAAAAGATGCCCATCCAAGGAAGCCTTGGTGACTTCGCCTCGTCCTTTCTCACCGTAATCCTTCAAGTAAAGAAGCATCAGACTTGTTCACATCCGGATGGATGGTCGCACAGCTGCAAATCTCCCGACTGCAATACCTGGCCATCCTCTCTCCATAAACACACCTAAATCCTAAATCCGGCCCCTGGCTCCATTATGAAGAAAGGGAGTAGAAATAAATAACTGTATTCCGTAAGTGGACATTTAGAAGTTTTGGTAGCATCTACTCTCTAACGAGTATCACGCGAATATACAGATGCCAACCTTAATTGTAAATGAAAATGTATAGAAAAGTAGCATAGAAAATATATATCAACGTGGCAGAACTAGCAAGAAAATAAATTAACTGTCGGAAGTAAAATGTATCTAAACATGACGGGTAGTTACTACAAATCACGTTATGTACATAGGATAGAATTGTAGGATGGGATTCGGCACTGTGGTCAGTCTTGTTCTATTGAACCTATGCCCCAAGTGGGGTATCCCCGGGAGGAAGGATGAAGCGAGAGGAGAGAGAGGGTGGCTGTTCCAAGGAATCACGACAATGCAGAGGGCAGGGCCCATACAGTTGGAAACTCACCGGCAGGCCAGTACAACTGGCATCCCACCCATCATGGTCCTGAAACGCCCCACCAGGCCACCCCGGAGACCGTCCTACCGGAGGAGGAAGTGTTTACCTGAAGCGTATCTTTCTGTCATGGACGACGAGACCGCCACCCGCCGACACTTCTACCCTGAAAGATACTACCACATGAAAGATGATGTCAAATGATGTTGGAGATGAAATTGAGGAACAGGAAATTTGGGGGAGTAATTAACCAGCCCAGCATTCACCTGGCGACTCGAGAAAACCCCGAACAAACCATAGTTCAGGCAGGCCGACCACCGGAATCGAACCCGGATCTCCCGAATGCGGGCCACAGACGAAACCACCTGAGCCATCTGGCTAGGTTATTAATAATATACTAATTACATTGATCAATTAAATGCACATCGTGATCCCCTTTTTATATTCCTTCATTCTTTCCGAGAGAGAAATCAACAAGACATTTTCTGAATATAGTATTTGTATGGAGGTCGAAATGAAACGTATAGTATTCAACAGCCGCTTTTACTACATGTGGCTACGCAGGTGGTGACGCTGATGATACATGAGATGAGGATGGAGCAACGGTGGTGTGATATGGTGGGGGAAACCGGGGTTCCCGGAGAAAACCCGCCCAAGCGCGTCTTTTCCACCACAAATGTCACTTTGCGGTAACGTAGGATCGAACGCGGGCCACCTTTGTGAATATAGGTCGAGGTGCTACAGCCGTCGACCTCTCATAATCCCTACCACAGCCACCGCCACCACTACTACCAGCACATCTCTACACACTTCAGTAAATAGCATTCTTTAAACATTCTGTACAACCTTCGCACAATATTTTGCGTTTTGTTTACCCTTTTTCGGTGACAAACCTCTAAGAGTCTATTTGCAACACTCGTTGTATCCTTAGGTTCCTTATAGATATCCAATAGGTATTTAAAATAGCACCATATATACTGTGAAACATATGCAACTACTACCCGAGGTTGCCATTTTCAATCCGGCGGAGGTTTGTGGATTTTATCGGGTGAAAATTATTAGCTGGCTCCATAGGAAGGGAAGCAAACCCGATGAATCTGTGGTCTCAAGCAGTGGTTTCAAGTCTGATAAAGAGACCTCTGAGCAAAATTCAGTTGTTTTTCAGGTCTAATGTGGAATACAACGCCGAGAACACAGCACTCAACTCAGTTTCAATTTTAATACAAACAACCTTGCTGTGCATATTCTTTAAATCAACCTCCTCAAGAATTCGAAGCCATGTCTATGAAATATTTTAAGCAAAATTCAATAAACTGAAGTCGCAAACGAGAATTTCACTCCGGTCGTGAAAACAATAGTATATACACCACGGGACTGAAGGAGAGTTTCCGCTCGTCTATTACCCTCGGGATAAATCCCTCGGCTCCATTTGTGTACCTTGTAGAAAATCATGTGTTTCTCTCCCTTTCATGTATAATGCACTATTTCCATGAATGAAAGAAAATGGAACAACGCTTCATACAGGATACTACAGTAATAAAAATTAAAATCTATCCTCACATTTCAGTTCATTTGCAATCTGCTGCCAAATATTTCTTCTTCTTCTTCTTCTTCTTCTTCTTCTTCTTCTTCTTCTTCTTCTTCTTCTTCTTCTTCTTCTTCTTCTTCTTCTTCTTCTTCTTCTTCTTCTTCTTCTTCTTCTTCTTCTTCTTCTTCTTCTTCTTCTTCTTCTTCTTCTTCTTCTTCTTCTTCTTCTCCTGGTATAGGATACAGTCCTGTTCATTGATAGTCCTCTACCCCTTATGTCATTTTAGGCGTTGGGTGAGGGAGCCACAGCTATGCATCTGAGAGAGAAAACCAAGGATGGATGATCAGCCCAGTCTCCTGAATGAGAGTAAGGGAAGTAGATGAATAGAATGAAGACGAAGTGGATGAAAGGAAAGATGTTCATAGAGCAATTGGTGGAATGATGGCGGGGAAACCGGAGTTTCCGAAGAAAATCCGCCCCAGCGCCCGTCCACCACATATCTCACTTTGCGGTCGCCTGGGAACAAACCCGGGACGTCTTGGTGAGAGTCAAAGGGTCTACCGCTCGGCCACGGCCCGGTGCAAAAAATTATTTTAATATATCATCTTCTGTGATTTGCGATGATTTTCAAATAAAATAATTAACTTCTAATAAAGTGACCTCATCTCTCCGCTGTTTCAGTACTGTGTGATCGTGCCCTCTCTCTCTTTTTCTGTCTGTCTCTCTCTTTCTCTCTCTAATGCCATTAACGCGTACATGATATTTTACAGACTTTAAGATTTGTCATTAGCATCTGGCGAAAGTTTTCATGTTAATGTTTATGAAAATCATTGTGAATGGTCGCATTTATTAACCTAGTCACAAGATTTTGCGTTCTTGTTGCATTTGCGTTAGGGTTTCTGTGTATATAGCCTTCACAATTTTAACTAAAGATAAAATTATTTGAGTGAGCCTCTTAGTGCCGAGCTCGAGGATGTTATTTTAGACCAGTATAATTGGACCAATGATTATTTTTTGGAAGGTTTACATTCTTGGCACAATTTAAAATATAACGACTGCGCTACCTTTTACTTGCCCTTACTGCTAGGAAATCCAGTTGGAGGATGTCTTAGTGTGAGTATTAATAAGCTTACAATTTTTGATATATGATCGCCCATTAGTATGAAATTGCAGAACAGGTGTTAACACACCTGTCCCCGGTCATTTTGGGAATAACAGATGACGGTGGTACTTAAAGACTCTGTTAGAAGTGATTATAATTAGATATGCTAATGACGGATAGATGTTCATAAATCAGAAACAAGACACTAATAGGCAGTGTACCAGTGTACTTCTTTCTTTGATCCTATATTCCACATTAACATCGATTTATTTTTGTACGAACTCAAGTGTACTATACATAATTCTTTTTAAAGATCAAACTCGTCTTAGGGTTGCTTTTGAAAGTAGGATTAGCGGAAAATGCAATGCAATATTCAGAATTTGAAGACAGATATTCTGCTTTCATTGCGGTTGCTCTAACCATTGAGCTACTATGGAAAAATATCGGTTAATCCTTCAAAAGGAATAATGGGAAACAGTGACCGTATAGTTGGTTTGAACTATCTGTGAACCCGGGAATTAAATTACCTCCTAATAATTTTCATGTAAGAGACCGTTGAGATTATCTTCGAAGTGAGACGCTTGGTGGTCAACCTGACGAAAATATAATTTAGCGTACGACCGCTAAAGCAATGGTTAGAGCAGTCTCAGGGAAAGCAACTGTTGCAATGAATATTTTAGCTGATTCCACCTTCAAAAGTCGCTCCACTTGTTGATGGACTTGATGTGACAGAAATATCACATCGAACACAGTGAAAAGCTATTTAAGTGAGTCGCAGACCTTTAAAGGATACCTAGTACTCATATTTCAAGTTCAAAACTAATAATGCCAACTTTTTAAAATTTCTAACATTGATGTGTTACAGTGCCAATATGTTGCAACCTAAAATGAATCTATTTTGCTCTAATTGTTTTAATGTGATGGTCAATTCTTTTGTTACGTCAGTAAAATTTCCTTGCAACAAAAATGTAATATATTGGGCAGATATTTTAACTTGTTTCCTATATGCACTTTCTTAAACTACCCTTGGTGTCTTTGTCTCTTTTGGATTAGGTTCTACAATATGTTTAAGTTACCGTATGTTTTAACTATTCATTATGTCCAAATTCATATTTAAATGTTTTCTAAATAAAGACATAGAAGAAAAGCGTTCTGGTTAAGAATCCCAGGTGGACAAGTACAAGAAATTAATTCTTTGCTTCATTTTTTGATAGAATCCCTTGGAAGTACTTCAAAACAAATTATATTTTTACATAAGTTACAATTGGACAGGGAAAACTTAAAGGGCATTTGCAATGTTTTATTGAATATATTATAGGTTTGATATGTAAATGCGAAATATAATTAGTAATAATATCTCACTTACTGTTCCAGTACGATTGACAACATATTGGAGGATGCATTCCAGCAGGAATTCCCTACAATTACAAAATAATTGTTCATTAAATCATATTGCACATCTGCTTGCATATATATAATTTCTGACATTTATTCATTAATTTAGTGATTTGTAATATGTTAATTAGTTATTTGTTTGATGTTGTGGGTACAGGTATATATTTATAAGCCCAACATTCCTTTCGCTGCAATAGGATTCCAATGTTTGTCGGAGAATCAAATAAATAAACTAATAATATATGGTAATCCTTTTACTAAAACCGGGTGCCTAAGATTAAAAAAATATTCTCTAACACATAATTAATTACCAGGAAAATTCTATTTATTGTGTCTCTGTGAACTTAAGTAAAAAATGTCATTCGTTGAGCACAAAATGTACTCCGTAAAGAACAATTTTACAGAAAAGTACTATAGACAGAAGAGTGAATGTATAGTATACGTTCGTAGATGGGTAGACTAAACTGTCACATTTTTGCTTTCTTTCCCCTACTATAAACTGCTTTCTCAGTATTATTCTTACTTAGTTGCTAATTATCTAGTGTAGAACTTCACTTCTTGCTTTGCTTAATGTATGTTGATTTGGCACTTTTACTGTATTCAACATGGAATAGAGCTTTAAAATTTGATTTTCGAAAGACAATTATGCATTTTTCAGGTTTAAAGTTGTTAAAAGTATTTTGATATAAAAATTTAGCGTTTTCAGCGTAATTAAGGTCACAGAAATCCTCAAAATGGCTGAGGAAATATTTTTATACATTTCAGTTTTACAAATAAATTCATTGCTCTTTTTTGTACGTTACCTTATTGGTGTTACTGAATAGAGGAATTCCTTTCATTTTTACATGTCAGATTTTTACTGTATCTAGCACCTACTAATTACAGAAGAATTGCATTCCACTCAAAATTTCGTTACGAGGTTTTACCGAGACTACAAGTTTTGTGATCTGTTGCATAAACAAAAGTATACATTTAGATATATTCCACTCGCACGCGCGTCCCTAAACTAAAAGCAAGAAATTTTTAAATACAAAATGACTGTGCAAGTGTATCATCTTCTAAGAATGCTATATGGAAATTTTCAAGATAATCCTCACAATACAAACTCTTTTAAATGCAAAGGGTCCCTATATTTTTTATTTTTACTTTGAACTATACGATTCTTCTGAAGCTTTTATTTGTCTTTTTCAGTAACTTTTAGATTTAATCCTCCTGGAGTGTTTTGGAGAATCTTATGAATCCTGCATGAAAATGTATACCTATAGTAATTGAAAAAGCTGTAATTATTTTGACTAAAACATTATATGTTAAACTAATTCAGTCAAAATGAAATATGTCCTGTCTTTTGTGTGAAATGCAGTACACTGAGAAGCTAATTCGTTCAATTTTATAAAGGTTAAATATCACATACAAAAAAGATTACTAATTAATAATGTAGATCTGTTCAGAAAATATGGCTTATTTTTTATTTGCATTAACCATTTTCGAGATATTCGTTAATACCGCTCTGAATTGTTATATTCTTTGTTAGTTTCAAAGTACTTTGTAAAGTCATGGAAAAAGAAGTGAGGGTTAGGGTGTATAGCGAGTCTATTTTAAACATCTGACTTGTACCGCGTTGTGATTTGAGTGGTTAAACCGCTTGGCTCTCACCATGGCGGCCCGACCTCAATCCCAAGGGATTGCAAAGTGAGATTTGTGGTGGCCAACACTGCGCTGGTGAGGGCTTTCTCCGGTTCCCCCGGTTTCCCCCGTCAGCATTCCACCGATTGCTCCATCATCTTTTGTATCATTCATCTCTCCCACTTCCTTCACCATCACTCCAGGCATCGGGCTGATCACCTATCCTGGTTCTCTATCAGATCCAAAGTTTCGGATCCTCAGGCTCGACCTTAAGAGAAGAATCCCCTAACACCACTGTAAGTGGTACTACTAGAGATAAGGTAAAGAAGAAAAAGAATTTTACCTACAGCGAAATGTGCAAAAAGAAAAACTATTCTTTTGAAAGTTTATTTTGTTTAACATGAAGCACTTAGTAAAATAGCTCTCATAAAAGTACTACGCACAAAGTATATAAAAAATAAACGATACTGGATAGGGTAAGCAATGTGAACGCAACAAAAAATTTCCTTTTTTATTTCTTAACATGAACAATTTCCTAGATATTTCTATTATCCTTCAGTTGTATTTGGCAGTGCTATTGAAAGAGGATGGAATATAGCAGCCCGCTTTCTGAATATTTGATCAATTCAGTTATTAATAACTTCATTTGCCCATAAATAAATGTGACAAAAAGGCTTTTCTGCAACGAATATTTCGTCAAACCTGTAGTAGCTATAGAAATACGTTTTGTGTAGCAGTAGTTCGTATATTCTATAGAAAAATTGCCAACAGTGACTGGAGTAACTATTATAAATAAAGCCTCACATTTTTCGCCAATAGATGCAGTGAATAGAGATCCCACTTGTGAAGGAAAATAAACTAAACTTCCCTTTTACTGAGTCCGTCAACCGCTTGTAGAAGAGTTGAAGAAAGGGTTTGCGAAGGAAGTCCAGCGTAACAGCGGTTGGCATACCTGCTGTGATTTTCTGTCCCACTGGACAGGCCCTTATCTCGGCTCGCAGGCGGCCAGCAATGGACTTCCCTAACCTCTATAGGATTCTGGCAACATGTTGAGGCTTGCCGTTTTGTAAACAAACTTACTGAGGCGATGCACAAGGTAAGCTGGGAGCATCGTTATGTGCTTTCACTAAGGAACAGCTTCGTAATATAAATATACGTACAGTTTTATTAAAAAAACAGCTAAAATCTCCTTATTGGTAACTTCATTCCCTTCTCCTCACTCACTCATGCCATTCATTCTCCTTCTTCTCACTACCACTCTAATTGGGTAGCGTGTATTCCATGCGATATTTTGAAAAGAAAACACAGTACAGCTGTTTTTTCTGCAAATAAATAAAAATATTATGTGTAAAAGCACAATTTTTATACCAGTGATGATATCAAATACATCCGTTATATACTGTGACGCAGCGGTTCTGACTCAAGGATATAAGGAAGTCAGCTCTGGGCAGTTAGAGATAAGTAGCCACGGCAGCGCTCTCACACATCGTAAACAGTGGAAGGGCAGTCGGAGATTTCCAACATCTTTTGGAAGTTTTCCTTCCCATTCATGCACAACTTTCTAGAAGTTTTTGGAGATTTTCAGCAACTTTGGCAGCAAGCGCTGTCGCAAGTTAGTGAGTGAGTGAGTAAGCGAGAGATTGAGTCAGTAAAGATGTTTCTAAAGTAGCAGAGTACTGGCTATGCCTGCCTAGGTAGCGTAGCTGCTAGCGTGTCTGCCTCACGTTCAAGAGGTCCCAAGTTCGAATCTCGATCAGAGTTACCTACCTGGATAAGATTTTTTATGTTTTTTTTCGGTCACGAAAGATGAATTTTGGGTTACTCTTAAGCTCTATAGCCCCTGGGCTCATTGGAGCATCATTTCACCCATTTCATTCATCTTCCGATATGACTTAACGCTGGAGTAGGTACATTTAAAAAAAAATCATCATCATATCTGCCTCACGTTCAAGAGGTCCCGAGTTCGAAACTCGGTCAGGGTAGGTTACCTGGATAAGGATTTTTCCGGGATTTCCCCTTATCCTGAAAGACGAATTTTGGGTAACTCTAAGCTCTAGGGAATCTGGACTTATTTGCATCATTTCATTCATTGTATTCATCGTCCTATGCGATCTAACGTTGGAGGACTTAAATTAAAAAATACTGGCAAAGCAATGCATTTTCCAAATTAATTTATGACGCCTGTTGTGACGTGCATTGAGTGCTGTTACTGCAGAAAACTGTGGACAATCTTATTTGATTATCCAGTGAGTGAATCATTCGAAGAAAAGGAATCCTGGCATAAAGGACATGCATTAGGTGCCTACGCCACGAAGAAAAAGTGAAGTAACGGTGAAAACTGAACAATATGACATTAGTGAAGTGACAATGTAAACTATGTGAAATCACAGAGAGAGTTGAATTAGAATATAGTGAAGTGAGAACGAGACCAGTAAAGTGTGAGGAATGTTGGACAAAGTAACAGAATTAAACTAATCATATAAAACAGCTTCTTAAAATCATTTTGCGTTATCTACGCTAAATTAAGCTTAGTAATAATTACAAATAAAAAACAAATATTTAGTTAGAACTTGTGAAAGAGCATTTAAATCTTTATACTTCATAACAAACTGTTCACAACCAGACGAGGTTTAAGAAAGTGACTTACATGAATTTCCTAAACCACTACCGTTTATTTCTATATAGCTTCCATAAGCTATCTTTGTGAAAGTCAATTTTTATGTCTGCTTCAAGTTGAACGAGATAAACATTATAGAATTGGTTTCATTGCTTATTTTGTTTTGGGGACAGGTAACAGAATTGATAGGCAGATACCATGTAGGTTTTGAAATTCCATTGCCATGACATTCCGTGTTACAAATGAATACCAACAGGACTTATGACCAAGTATTGAACAACTCATAATCTCGGATTTCTCAAAAAATGACTCGTACTACAAAAAGTTTATCAGCATTAAAAAAGAGATCTGTAGTTTTTGTGGATCAGGTTCTTGCCTCCTAAGGTTTAGCTGTTTCACAAAGTTGTTCAAAATTTCTCTCGTATGAAGAGGACTTCAAAGAAAAGATAAACTTCTGTTATTATGTAATCATATTAAATATGTGCTATTTTAATCAAAATCACAAGAGAACTTGTTAAAAATATAAAGTACCCATCGAAATTGTTTACATTGAATGGTATTTCAAAACTTATTGAGTGGCATCTTTGGAATAACTGATCTTAAATACTCGATTTAGTATTTATCCGACTTCTTCATTTAAACCTTGTGCATCGTCTCCCTACCCTCCTCCTCTCTCATACAGATTCACACAAAAACAGAGACCTCTGCAGTATTGCTTTTTATGCTGTTTTGGATACAAAATATATAATTACACATATTTACAGGGAAATCTCTGCATCAAACGTTTGGGTTATTGAAAATCTATTCATTTTGCCTTCGAGATAGATCGCAGAGAAAGTAAAAAATAATCATGTTTAGCACAAAATAAATATTTTAATTATATATATTGAATTCTGTGCTACGAAAAGTAATCAGGGGAAGTACTACATTCCACCAAAAATTCAATAGCAGTTTTAGAAACAGGTCCTAACGTGTGTGTGTGTGTGTGTGTGTGTGTGTGTGTGTGTGTGTGTGTGTGTGTGTGTGTGTGTGTGTGTGTGTTCGTGAACTGCACAACTCATTAAGAAAATTTGGTTAAATACCGATGTGGTATTTAGTTCTCCGTCTTCCAAGGATGTAAAAGAAGGATTGTAAAGAATATCCGCCCAAAATACCCTTAACATGGAACATTTGTCGAAACGTTTTGATTTTCTTAGAAATGGCTCAAACGACTTTAATTTAGACACTACAAAATGTTTAGGATTACAGATAAAATGTACTAAATATGCACTGAAATTTCGGAGAATATCCTCAGAGGTCGTCTTCCTTTTGGATGACTTCTGCTTAACTGGTAAATCGTCTGAGATAGACAAAATCTTAGTGCACCAAAAATATAGAGCTCATTAAGGCACAACTTATGCCAAATACATTTTTTGGTACTGTGAAACACTTCGGATGCACTATTTATTTGTTTGAATTGTAGCTCATATGGTAGCACTTTTACGTTACGATTAAATGCAAAGCTATGTGTATTGTGAAATATATTTTTACTTTTGTACGCTAAAAAGTGACTGAATACTTACAACAGTTACTCAAATATTTGAGTTCATCACATAGCCTCACCTCACTTATAAATTAAAAATCTGCAAAATAACAGTGCTAAATAACTGCGTGTAGCCACTTTGGCAAATACTTGAAAATTCTACTGATATGCAACCGATAAAAAATTTATGTACCTAATTGGAATCTCACAACGGACGAATTCGTTAAACGATTTCCACTTCCAAACTTTTCTTTGATAATTCCTTCACCACAACAATACATCTTCATGTTCAACAATTATATTTTTTCTGTTTCTGTTCACAAATTCCAAACCTATGTCGTGAAGAATGGCGTAGAAGCATTGTTTACTGCTTGAAGCACTTTTGTAATTCCGGTGGCTTGTTTCTTTCAAAGAAGCTATGAACCTTGCGATGAATTTTAACAAATTCATCACATTCACTTTCCACAACTGGCGTTATTCTTTTTCGATGTTTTCCTGGAGTGGAAAGCCCGCCCGCCCTTTTGCACAACCTCAGTTCCAGCAGCATTGATACTTGGCGCTGAAACACCGGTTATTTCCGCTGAAAAATTAACAGCGTCCTCAATTGCTAAGGTTGGGTATTTTTTACACAACCTGCAAAACACTTTCAATAAAACTTGCTTTCCGCCACTTATTAAAGGTTTCCCTTTGTGATGTTTTATACATTGCACGGAAGCAGCCATGTTTAAACTGTATTCCCGCTTCCTTTTAAGGTGCGCAAGCGCAGCATGCACTCTGCTTGATATATTTAAATTACGCTCTCTTTACCAAATAAAATGTTAATTAATTACTGTTTGGCGATTTTATTTGTAATAATCCGATGTTTGAATGAGTAGAGCCAGACAGAAAAATTCAATGCCATAACCGGGTTTTGAACCACGGATCTCCCGCTCTCCGTGCCGTTGCTCTAACCAACTGTGCTACTATGGCCAACATGCCAACATGACATTAAATTCTGCAACTAACTCATATGTAGAGCACCGGTGGAGCACTAGGGGTTCTCATATACAATGAGACACGCACCTTTAGTGGCGACTTACTATGCTATAAGTACTTAAGTCCCAGGCTTCATAGTTAAACCACTCTAAGGTTTGAATGAGTAGAGCCAGATAAAGCCTGGGACTTAAGTACTTACAGCATAGTAAGTCCCCACAAGGTGCGTGTCTCATAGCATATGAGAACCCCTAGTGGTCTACCGGGAAACATATGAGTCAGCTGGAGAATTTAATATCACGTCGGCATGTTGGCCATAGTAGCTCAGTTGGTTAGAGCAACGGCATGGAGAGCGGGGATCCGTGGTTCAAATCCCGGCTATGGCATTGAATTTATCAGTCTGGCTCTACTCATTCTAACCTTAGCCTACACACGGCTAGTGTGGAAGAAATGATCATTTCCAATGTGATGCTGTTTATATATTTTTCATTAGATGCAAAATCTTTAAAATTGATATGCGAACTAAATTTTTCATCCACAGACAGCTACAAGGCTAAACACCCAATGATGTCGCACACGTACGCGTGCTCCTATTTAAATTCCCATACAAACTTATGACGGCTCCGGTATAAGAAGAGCTTATAGAAGAGTCAGTGGAAATAGTACGTATGTTTAAAGTCTTGCCCTCCCTTGCACGTATAGTGAAATATATAATGAAACCATTTTTGTAATTTTTAGTCTTTAGGTCAGCTTGAAGTTGAGGGAAAAGTAATCGTTTTCAGGAATAGTTTGTAAAATACATAATTAGGAAAAATGACAAATTTCATACCTTAGTCAGAGATTGCATTGCTTCAAATTATGTTTTAATGGAATACAGTTGCTTGTGTGTTATTCTTTTTCGTAAGTTGAAATATTTTTATTAAAGTATATTTTTGAGATATTCTTGTTAAAATAAATAAACAATTTGAAAAATTTGATTAGCATCCTAATTGTTGCTCATGCTGGCTATATTTTGTACAATTGTATGAAAGTGGCAAATCGAAACGGAAGGGAAACGTTTACTGTACGAGAAATCTGTAACTGGTTAAAGCACACAAATCATTTGAAATAAACATTTTGATGCAGAAAACCACTTTTGATGTATCTATCGTTAATGATTTGAATTTTATGATGCTATACCTTTCTCAACTGCATTTTTTAAATAACGCGTTCATATAGAAAGCTCTCACACAGTTACCACCATTGAAAAGATTTTGACTAAAGCTTGCTCGTTATAATTACAGAAGTGAGTAATTAAGGTTTGTGATCTGGCGGTTAGCACACCGGCTTTAAAATGTAGAGGTTATAGGTTCGATTCCCAGCTGCTGTATATGATTATTCCCTATCCTCCCTAGAGTGTGGAGTTAGGAGTGAGTGAGAGAGAGAGTATGGATGTGTTAGGTAATGCCAACCCAAAGATTGAAAATAATTGCTAGTATTCAATTGTTTCAAAAGTTAAAACTCCGACATATCTTCGATGTTACATGAACATTGAACAAAAATGCAGATTAAGACTAGGCTTTTCTAAGAAGTTGGTAGAGAAAGCCATGTAAATGTAATAAACCAGATTTTTGTTTACATGTAATGCAGAATGTTGTTAGCAATACATGAAATTAGTTTCAAAAAGTATCAAAGAACTCTGATGAATTAATAACTAAGCTACACATGTGACATTTTAAATTGCAGTTCTCGCATTTTTCCGCTTTCTCTTTTTCTTGTTCTGGATTAGTCTGACAGGATGAATGCATATGCAAGATCGATCCATTTTCTGGCTCCAGTTCCTAAAATTATAATTCGCTTGCTGTTCCGTAAAGTAGTGGTCTGGTTACAAGGGATGACTTACATTTTGAAAAGATTAGCGTGTGATGTTTAAGTATACAAAGCCAGAATGTGGTCATGGCTCTATCACTTTTTCATTTGCCTTGCTTGATCGATGTTGATGAAAGCTTCCATTCACTCGGTGAGGCAAACATCCCTTTCGTTGTCATATTTTATTCACAATACACGTAACAACACTGCGAGAGTCATACAAGAACTGTCTCCTAGACAGAGTTGTACGCTTTAGTAGATACATCTGAGCAATTCCGTATTTGGAACGTTTAATACTGATTGCACATAAATGCATGCTAATTTATATTAGAGCGAGAAAATGTGTACATGTGTCCGTATGTTAGCAGTTACAAGTAATCAGGTGGAGCGACCTCCAGTGAATAATAGGTTACAATAAATTCTTTGTTAAGCGGTGAAGGGGAGGATTAACGATAAGGTAAGTCTAAATCTTTGACAATAATTTCATACGTTACTTCATACAAAACTACCGAGCGGGATGGCTCAGGTGGTTCCGTCTATGGCCCGCATTCGGACGTCCGGGTTCGATTCCCCTATACGACCTACCTGACCCATTTTTTTCGGGATTTTCCCGGGTCGCTAGGCGAATGCTGGGTAGGTTAATTACATTACCCGAATTTCCTGTCCCTCCTTTTCACCTCCATTATCATTTAATTTCATAATCCCATCCGGGGGTCTCTTTCAGGGTAGAAATGTCGCCGGGAGTGTCGGCGCTGATGGCAGGATGATATGCCCTATGTGAACACTTTCTCCTCAGGGGGGCGGCCTCTGGTCTCCAACTGCTTCGGGACTACGGTAGGTAGGATTGCCGGGGAGTTTCTCTCTAGTAGAGTAGGTTCTTGTATGACTCTCGCAGTGTTGTTACGTGTGTTGTGAATAAAATATGACAACGAAAGGGATGTTTGCCTCACCGAATGAATGGAAGCTTTCATCAACATCGGTAGGGACCCCGCCCTCTATATTGTAGTGACTCATTAGGGTCGGTGGCCCTCTGTCTCCTCTCGCTTCATCCTTCCTCCCGGGGTACAAAAGACCAGTCTGGTCGAGCTGCCAAATCTCCTCCGAACAATCCAATCATATAAAACTAGCTAGTTACCTACTAGGGAAGATAAGGATTAATTCTTTGCTCGCGCATTAAAAGCTAGCTTAAACCAGTTAGCCCGTATTATATAAAGCATGACTCAATGACACTATATACTTATAGTGAGTAATTACATTAAACTGTGTAATTTAACAACTATAAAATTTTGATTAAAAAATATATCATTTTAGTCCCCACTAGAAAATGTTTATTTTTTTCAATTATTATTATAAATGACCTCCATTTCTGCAATGACAAACTGTTGGGCTTGGGTGAACGTCGTTAAACAATTTTTCTAATCGTTCAAACCGTTTCTTTGATAAAATTGTGTTTAAGGTGTTTAAGATATAGCCAAAGTGGATCCAGCTTTGGGGGGGGGGGGCGTTTCTGGAAAATTTTCATGTTGCATCGTTTAAACTAACTGAACTTAAATAAGACTCTAGCATTTATAACACTTTTAGCTATGTTGCTCACACGCGCGCGCACTGGCGCAGACATATTTCTAAAAGTTTCCTCTATTGTTCAGTGTAACTCAAAACAGTTAATTCCGGTGAAGGTTCGATAATGAGCTTTGATTTTCCATAGGTATGTAGCAGACAAGAGAATAGTATATTGATAATTTTCATATGAGCATCTTAATCGTCATTATAGTTTAGTTTTAGGCGACTATTTATTTCCCACTATGTCTAAGTTTAAATTATAAAGTATAAATTATTTTAATATCGTAAACTTACCTGACGGAGTACGTGCATTGGGCTTACTTTACAAAGTAAAACGCTGGCACGGATGTGATATGTGCGCAGACGCGAAAGTAAGTTTGTTACATGCTAATATTCTTTTTGGTGGAATCCTACACTTTAATGAGAATTTCAGTATGATATGTTCCTTAAAGTACAGCTACCAGACCTATAATTACTACATTTCGATATGTTTTGAGAATGAACATAATTATATAAAGTAGAAGCTTTATTTAGAGGTTTAATATTTTTGTAACTGTAGCCCTTAATATATAGAGTCGTTGATTCATCTAAGAGTGTAGTTCATTTTAAAATTAGACTGACATGACAATTAAAGTTTTCACAGAAGTAAAGCGAAACTAACTCCAGTCACGTGATTTACTCCACGCGAAAAAAGATATTGTAATGTCTCTGGACGGCTGAACTTAAATATGAATCGATTCCTACTGGACTGAAACAATGAATTCTATTCCAGGCAATGAGAAATGTGATGGTCGAAGGGGTGGCGGGACACGGCGAGTATCACATGTTCTTACTTGCGATGTCAGTCTGATTATAAAATAGCTTTGCCTTTGTGCATATAAATTCTCCTTCGTCATAATGTTATACGTGTAGTTTACAAACTTAACAGTAAAAATACATAACTCCAGGAGCTATTTACAGAAATACCAATAAATGCATTCCTTCGGGGTGCAGATACCACAAATATATTTGTAAGATATTAAAATTAAAATTTTGAAGTTTTGCTTTTGAAAAGGGAATGCTAATGGCGAAACCCTGCATGCTAATATATGGATTTCAGTAGTCACTTTGCATGTTTTGACGACTTTGTCTATAGTAATTTATTCCATCCGACAATTCTGTATCCAGTTTTCACTGACAATGCATATTTTTTGCCCATTCAACAAACACCAAAAGCAAAAGCAAGCCAACAATGTTTAGGAAAATGTCCATGTGCGTTTGTATGTGTCTACCTGTTTCTTTGAGCAAAATGGGTAACTCAAAAGCGAAATACTAAACTTACAAGGGAACTATCACTGCAATCACACCGCTACGCACCTGTAAACTTGGATGGTATTAGTTCTGCGTATATAAACCATGCACAGCAAAAATCTGCTGCGGATTAGAAAAGCAACGCCCAAAACTGAAGCTTGGAAAGTGCCGCATGCCAACACTTGTAATTAGCTGCTAGACATCCCTCGTCAGCTGTGTACCCGTTGTGGGGGACGGCGCTCCTTACGTATGCTATGTGTAGGCCACTATCCGGCAGTGTTGTGTTATTGTGGCTATATGTTCCTATGCATTCTGGACTCATTTTTCGGGTATATCCAGCTATACTCCGCACCCGACTTTTGCCAGATAGGCCCCATATACAGTAGAGATGATGCCATCAAACTCTCAAGCGCATGCAGGTGTGACCATGGTGATAGTTTTCTTGTTAGTATTTCAGTTCAGTATCTTTTAAAGATGCAACACGATCCTTTTCAGAAAAGTCTCCCGCTCCAAATTCACTGGAAAACTGTATTTCGATATTTCCAATTTTTTTACAAATAGCTCCTATTTTGATAATAATGCCTACCGCTAAATTATTCATTCTAAAATAAATTGTGTATCTTGAATTTAAATAGTCTATACAACCTTATGGCGGTGCTACGCTAGCCCTTCCATAATTCCTAAATAATTGTCTAATTTTAACATGATTATTAATATCCTTAAATAACAAAGAATTGTATCGCGCATTGTCAAAGACATTAAGGTTACTGATGTAACTGCATTGTTACTAATAGATATGAGCCAGTGTATTATAGCCCTGTAGTATATATTCGCTAAGCGTGCAAGGAAGTTTGATTCACAACAAATTGGATAAATAAGGTTCAGGAGAAAACGTACAACACAAGAGAAATCCGTGAAACCGACGAAGATTATAAAGAAGGAAGAGAAGGACGTTCCAGAATATTCTATGTCAGCTTAAAGAATTAACGAAGAACTTTTAAACGATCCAGCAATAAGTTAATTTGAGATTGGTTATTTTGTGTATAAAGTTATAGCAAAAGCCAATAGGACTTCGGCCTTTTTATTTAAACCGAAAGCCAGAAACGATACTACAAAATGTTTTTAAAGTAATAAAAATTCAAGAGACAACATGTAGATAATGGAATAACTAAGCGTTCCGTAAAGTTGTTATCTAAAACGCGCCAGCAATTCAAAAACATAACGTTTTTCATAATAATATTAATTACTATAACACTATCTACATACTGCTATATTTTTCTTATAATTTAACATAAAGTTGACGCAAATTATATAAAAGTTATTGTTAATAAACTTGCAACCACATGAGTAAATACATATACTTTGGCACCTACTAACTCAAAACTACTTGCACTACTAATTTAAAGCTGTTAGTGGTGTATATATGACCTTCTCAAAGAGTACACCGTAAACAGCTAGCCAGGATATACACACTCACACAAATTTACACACACACACACACACACACACACACACACACACACACACACACACACACACACACATACAATAAAACTAACTATTAATAACGCTAAAACACACATTCATTCACCTAACACACTAGCAGAAGAACTTCTATCGTGGAGGCAGATCGGAGAATGTGAATTCCTAAAAAGTGACATGTGAATTTCTACAAAATTAGAAGTTAAACGAATTTATTTAAAAAAAATCGCGGTTAGCATAATTACAATATAATAATTTCTCTCATACTTGGTACAGACTTGGGACTGTGCAACCATGATATTGTTTGGCGTGGTAAAAACATGTTATCTTGGTCCATCGTCAAAATAATAGAAGTAAAAGCACTACTATAAACTTCCATGGTGATGTAGACATGTATGATCAGGCAGGCTGTTTACAATTGTCTGTGATTAACAATGGTCACTTACTGCAAGTTTGTAGATAAACAGGAGCCGGCAGACTATTGACAGTTGACTGTGAGGTAGTCGGGGTGAGTAACTGACCGAATCTTACTAAATAAACAGGTTTACCAATGAACAAATTTGTAGGAATTAACAGCGACCCAGGCAGATAGCTTAGGGATATACCTGCAGAGAGGAACCACAGTGGGACTTCAAAACTGTACAGAGACAGTATCGAAAGACTGGGCCCATCACCAGAAGGATATAACAGGTGCATTCTTTTTAATAACGAATTTTGTGTAGTTGTGTACAACATGTTAATCACAGATAAATTACTAAGAAATAAATGCTTGACCTCTTTAAAAGCTACTATTTATTTCACATATTCAATCTAATTGGTTTGAATCATTTTCTGTTAACATGCTGCCATTATTCACTTGTTTCTATGTAATTTATTAACTTTCAAGGCCAGAGGCAATTTTAAACAACTCACTATCGACCCGGTTTGCTCTATCCTCGTTTAATCTGCAATTAAGTATGTAATTAAACCATCTCTGTAAAGTTTATTTTAGTATACAGAAAAAGAAGTTTTCGCCAGAATAATTTGTAGAGGCTATATTAAAATAACTAATAGTGGCTAAAAAAATACATATGATTGTAACACATCAGAGTAAACTTTTTATTTAAAAGTGCTACGTTTGACTTCATGCAGTATTAAAACATTTAGTTATATCTCGATATCGAGGTTTTGCTTAAAATCAGTGATAGTTGAAATAAAAAGGTGCGGGCTGGCTGGCCGGGTGGCTGGCTGGCTGACTGACGTTCATTTGAAGCCGGAGGAAGGCTTACGTCACACTGGTTCACTAAATTGACAATCGTATTGAAGCACTGTCCATACCGTTCTTTAATTAACTTCCAATATCTACCTGAAAACTCAATCAGTGTGAGGCATCTGTACAGAACGACTCTGCGAGGACAGCAATATCACACAATACCAACAGAAAAACCTGATGATTAAAAGCATTTGGTCGCTTTATTATGCGTTTTCCTCGCCGCAAGGACAGGTACAACTGACTTCCTTGCCGCACGCCCCTCTACAAACTGTCCTTATAAAAGTATATTCTCTTGTCTACTTCTGTTTACCAAGATAAAATTTCGCTACACATTTTATGCGAACGGCAATACAGTAGGCTGAAGCAAAAATTAGACTTTTAAGGAGGCGATCTCTGTGATCTCTTTCACATTTCATCGCCTTTGCATGACCAAGGAAAGATTCAATAGCAACTGATACCGTCTCTAATATTGCAAGGGTCCCAGGTCTGTGTGGTTGTGAGAAATGTGTGGAGGAAGTATTTACCAGGAACACATCATCCTGCCATGCGTCACCGAGACTCTTGCCCACACTTCTACCTTGAAAGAGACCACCAGATGAGAGATGATGTGAAATGATAATGGAGATAAAATGGAGGGACAAGAAATTCGAAGCACTCAGCATTCGCCTGATGACCCGGGGTAACCCCAAAAAGACCCGTGGGTCAGGTAGATTCACCACAAGAATCCAACCCGGATCTCCCGAATGCCGGCCACAGACGAAACCGCCTAAGCCATCCCGCTAGTAACTGTCGAAGTATTACATCTTTTAAATTCTGACGTATCAGAACTTTACGGTTGAAACATGGTTGTTTTCGTGACACCAACGAAAAGCCTAAGTTGCGTGAGTCACTGAAACGTTTACTATAAACCGAATGCGGTGTTTAGGTGCTATGGATTACCGATAATCATTCACAGTAAACTATTTCTGTAAGGTTGTAAGACACAAAAGAAAAAAAGGGAATTTCAGTAATAGACGCTCTTTTATCGAATTAAGTCTTTAATAAGACATATTGCTCGTATTGGACACTATATAAAATAAATTAAACTGCGCAGACGAACCCGGGTCTATGAAGCGTTCGCATTTTCTGGATTATGGATAACCGTGGAAAGAAGCCTTACACAGGTAACTTACCCTAACCGAAAGTCGAAGCCGAGACCCTTTGAATATGCGATAGACACGTTATTTTAAACATGTGGTATACATTCCCTGTTTTCTGTACCAAGATTTTCTCTCTCTACCTCTCTTCTTCTTTCCTTCTCTCACGGTTTACAAATTATGCAAATCTCATTTCGAATGAAGACTTCACAGGCTATTCGCAGATAACTCAAGGTATACATTTTATCATAGCATGTAAATATCATGAATATATAGGAATAGTATCCTTTTTAAATATTGATGACGCATCTAGAGAAGAGGCTGAACCTGTGTACCAGTTTTGGTATTTAATCGACTTCTACATTTTAAGTTCTGCTGTTCACAGACAGAGACTGACACAGACACACATGAACCTCTTTTTTTTCTTAAAGCGTTATTCTTTAACTCCGGGAACCTCAAAAAGTGTATTTGTTACTGGTGAGTTTTGGTGTCAACTTTTTAGTTCGAGTCCGTTACCTGTCCTACATAAATACAGGGAAATGCTGGGGAAATTCAAAGGCGGTTACCCTTTAGCTACATTGATGTTTCATATTGACATTATGGTTAAAATCTAGATCAATATTTGCTTCCTTGATGCCTTCGAGTAATTAAAATAATCCTAAAGTCACACATAAATCTGCTGTCAGGTTGCTGCTGTTAAAGCAGGTGTCAGGGCTGCTACCTTCTGGTATCCATTCAGGCTATAGGTAATGCAATGAAGGGATGATATCATGAAGGGGTGCCATCTCCATACGTTCCCAATCGTCGAAGTCTTCAACCTTCATGTGTCTACTCTGTAACTAATATTATTTTGGGCACTCTTCAGAGATCAGAAGCTAAATTAATAATCATCTCAGTTGATGTGAGAAGGTTCTAAAAGAATCAAACGTCCGCCGACATTAATAATAAATGTGGCTGGAATCTATCGTCGCTAAAGTGGAACCGGGGACCGCACCGCCTGCCCGTCAAAGTCAGGAATCCATTTCGAGGTTGCACGTGCGCGTTGAAAATTTAACGCTACTTGCAGAAAGCTGAAGCATGGATTAGCAATGAAATTGGGATCTGTCAGGAAGTTGCTTTCTTTCTGTACCTCGCACGTAGTGGTGAGTCAAACTTGTTTATTCAGGAACTTCTTCAATCATGAAATACTGTCACTCAAAGAGTAAGTACTGAAGCACGGTGTTACGAAACGTAAAAATTTGTTAAGATCTTAGAGACAGAGTGACGAAATTCCAGAAACGTACCAAGAGGTAATGAATCTGGGTATACTTATAAAGAAATTAATATTAGTCTCAAATTTGGTTTTTACTTTCTCTACCGCGTACTCAATAGTTAGAGGAAGTACTGCATTCCACCCAACAATTGTTCTGAATTGAGGCCCGAAAATCCAAAAACAAAAAACAGCTTTGTGTATATGTGTGTGTCTGCAACAGCATAATTAAAAATGAAGCCATCGACTTTGGTATTTAAGTTCAGTCTTCTCCAACAATAGGGCACAAAGATTTTCAGGAAAAATCCTAAAAAAAGTTCTATTTTCTTAAAATTCTCTAATTTCTCATTATAATACCACACCTATGGTTAAGTATATAGAAAACAAAGAAGTGTGTGTCTTCGATTTTCTGAGAATTTCATGTGAATTTCTCTTAATTCTTTTGTACAAACTTATATAATTAATGAATGCTGAGCGTTAGATGAATATGCACTGCACAAAATATGTTGATATCTATAAAACATACAATTTATTCTAAATGAGCTTTTCTGTCCTAAGTCATTGCAAACGATTCGAATTGCTCAATCCCTTGTTATTCTTGGAAAGTCTTTTCGATACTCAGTTGTTTCTCTCGATTTCATGGAAATATGCATTTTAAGGCGAAAATGTACATTCATTTTTTATTTAGATGTCACATGTACTTTGTATTTATAACGAAATGTGCAATGTGATTAGGTACTCTAATTTCCGCAAGGGTTAATCTGAATTAAAATTAATTAAACATCATAATGAACTTGAATAAACATAGTTTATATAAAGCAATAAACGATTTAGGGTGGAGAACGCAAGATTGAAACACATTTTTCCCCAAAGATAGTGTTTTGTCCACTTTCTGTGTATTCATTCATGACGGAATACTGAATTTTCTGCATTCGGTGATAGTAACCTCCATTGTTTTGCCTGTTTTACTGCACCTATGTGTCTGAACCGTACTAAATCGTCTAACTTTTGACATACGGATTATTTATTACTAAAGATAAGGTGCATGATCGCATTGTAACGACTGTCGCCACAATTTCCGCAACGTTACGCAAATTTGAAGCAGTGTGTGGTCTAGCCTCAGTCTAGAGCAAGTCTTATCCTAGAGTATGCGTGAGTGTGTATATATAGGTATGGATGACACCGGAATCCAAGTTTAAGATTTGTTAAATAACTGCTTCTTTTTATAATATTCACGTAAATCGCGAAGTTGTCGACCAATGTACACTAATCTATATTAATATACGGAGTTAGGTATGCGAAACGTATACTATGCGATAATACGTAATTCATTATTTACGGCGAGAAAATATGTACACTCCCTCCAGCCATATATTTCTTCCTCGACGACCAGCCAAGCTGTGCGTGAGATTCCTCTTCAGAAAATGTGTTATTGTTACACCAGAATTCCCCTAAACATCTCATCTGGCCTTTTGTTACTTTAGTTTCCGTGACCAGCTTCTAAGAAGGTTAGTCACCTCTATCGCAAATACCAACCATCAGGGCCGCCCGCGAAGGTGACTTCACCAATAGTGAACTGCTAAACCGATATCCTGTTTCCACTTTAACGAATATATAAAATGTTTATATCTAATCTATTATTATTCTTAGTTTATTGAATCCATAATTTTGGTATGACGAACCAGAAAGTGCGAAACGAGTGATATAACTCACAGACATACCACTTGCCTAGCGGGGGGAGGCAATATTGAATGGGGAAGAGGCTCAGGATCCCAGTAGCAACAAAACTCCAAGTTCGAATCCTGGTAGGGCTGATGGGAAAGGTTATTTCCGGAATTATATCTTATCCTTAAAAGATGCACGTTAGCCATCTAAACTCATTGGACCTCGAGCTCATTTGCCTATTATTTTACTCACCCCTTTCATTTGTCATCCGATATGACCTAGATATTAAACCAAAAATTAAGGTTCATAAATGTTATATAAAACTAAGCGATAGTGGATATAGATAGTGCATTGTGAAAATAAAAATCAATCAGATTTTAACTCCCCATTCCTCTGGTATAATAGATACTTCTAACCCTTCCCCACAATATAGGAAATTTCAAACACAAAACGTTAGTAACCCATACAATATTAAGTTGCTATGTCCTTAAAATTGAATGTCCCAGCATGATGTTTGCACTTTTTGAAACACTTTCTCAGCAACGAAGTGAAGCAGCAATGTATAATTTTTGTTGTTGTTCCAACTGTCTCTTTCTCTCACAGTACACTCCCAAAGAATTCGTTTTTCATTCAAAGCATGCATCTACCTATGATAATTCTCAGTAAAACATATGTTTCAACACATCTTACAAGTTCCATCGATTTTAAACTTATCTGTTATGATTGTTAACCTTGTTGGTGGACCACTTAACCTCTAGCGTGTTGAACCACAAAACTATTAAGCTTCTAATAACATTTCAGTACCCACTTTATCGAATGATAAATCATGTTTGATGTGTGTATGCTTCCCATTGACTTTGAAACATAAACAAAAATTGTATCTCTGTCTCATTTCGTTATTGAGATATAGAGCTACAAAGGGAACATACATCAATTTGAGACACACTGTATCGTTTGATAAGGCAGATGATGATTATATTTAGATATTGAAGTGTTGGAGGTAGATAAAGTATGCGGCGTTACATAACTTGCTATTACCTACAGCTATAAAATGTAGTTGTGTATTTTTTTCCGTATTCATCACAACAGGTATTTGTATTGCACTCAAATCACGTGCCGAGATTACGCTTCTCCTCTCCAAACAAAAAAAAAAACAAAAAACAAATGATGTTTGAATATGCAAACCAAGAGCAGTTTCTAAAACCAATCTGACGGTATTGCGGTTCACCGAAGTGGCCAAAGGCAAAAACAATATCCGATCGTTGGGAAACAAAAGAGCGAGGAACAGAAAAGAATACAAAGCACTACACAAAGTAGTTCAGAAATGCAATATTTAACCTCCCGCTTTGCAACATATATCAATCACTTTCTTTGTATTTACTTAAAGGTCGGAGAATGGAAAATACTTTCATTTTCTTGTAGATTACTGTGACAAGAGGATTTTGAAATACTACGAAAATGTTGTTTATTTAGATTGCCAAACATATGAATGATTTGGCCATTTCAGAACAAACTTTAAGATATGCCCCAAATTGATCACCTAAACGTCTGTTAAGTTACAATCATACAGCTTCTCTACTCACTTTCCTACAAACTGATCTTGCAATGAGAAATAGATATTGTTCAGTCTTCTTAAGTTAGTGAAGAAATGTGTGCTGAAATTCTTCTTTTATCACATTTTTCGTTGCAAATGGGAAGGGACTACAGCAGGTTTAAACGACAGTCACGTCTTTTGAAAACGGAATGCTACATAACGTTTTTTTTTTTTTGTTTTTTTTTTTTAAATTCCGCTCTCTTTACACGATCATAAAGGGAAAATGATAAGATATGCTACGCTCATATTTTCTACACATTCTGAATATTGTTTTTACAACTTCTTATTTTTCTATCAGAAATGAATTCACATATAGAATAGTATAAATAATATATTTGTGCTTTTCATTATACATAAGTATGTAAAAATAGACAGTAATAGCCAGATATTTATACATTGATTTCTACACACTGGCCTTGAAATTTGGCACTATTTCCATGAGATCGCAAGAAACAGCTGAATAGTACAGTATCACAATAATAATAATACCTTAAACCAATAACATATTTCTCAAAACAAGTAGCATGAAAAAAAATTGAAATATATTGTGTTTTGGAGATATCTACATTATACACGTGATGACATATTGCCTAACTCTACGTGTTTAAATTAAAGCAGCTAACCCTTCCTTCCGTTCACGCACTGGGGAATTGGACACAGTGCATCTGTAATCTTCTGCAGTAGCAACACTCACTGTGTCGCAACTACGTACGCAACCTCACTCGGAAAACACACTAAATTCCTAGCGTTTTATATCGCACCAAAAATTCACTCACTCGCTCACTCACTCACAATTAAGACTTACCCATATTACTGTTGAAATTTTCTAGCGAATTCTATAATATTCAGAAGGGGAGAAGAAAGGTTTAAGAACAATCCTGTTATCTTTCAATAACCCTCCTCGAGTTTAAGTTAGGTGAGAGAGAGAGAGAGAGATATTTGTGCCGATAGCTCGGCGCAAACTTTCCGATAGCTCGAGCCTTAACCACAGCATCTCAATATATAAATATTGATTCACATATTGGCAATTTCACTATTTTAAATATACGAAACTTGTCGAAACTGTTAAACAGATTTTCTAAAAAATATATCAAGTATTTTTCCAATTGAGGATAGCTTTTGATGAGTGGCGAATTTTCTTGGAAAGCTTGGCGCATATGGAGATATAGTGCCCCAATCGAATACCAAAATGAATGATTATTATCATTATTTTTGTTTTGTGAGTTATGAAGTTAACACATACATACACACTCGCGCACAAGCACAGTCAGCGTAAACAATAGAGAATGTAAATAATCAAAACTGGGGTTATTATTTGTTTTAAAAAAATACGAGATTCTCCAGTTATTTACAGAGTTCGTTTCCAAACAGAGCTTTCAACGTCGTTAATTATAACTTCTGTAACTTTCAACTGTTCTCAATTCACGTAATAGTTCATTAAACAGAAGTTGCATGATTTAATTCCAGAAATAAAGTCTGAACATTGTGCTGTTGTTTAAATAACAGAGAAGGCGGAAATTCTTCCATGTGAACCTCCACGTTTGTTTTGCTGAAACTTTTTAGATATATTATTTAAGTTGTAGCCGATAATGCCAATTACTACTTGTAGAGAACTGAGTTGGCGCCAACCAAGTTGGTGGGGACTACAGACTCTCGCCCACCACCCCCCTCCAGGCGGCCCATAAGAAGATTATGACGCCTGGCGCCTCCAAGAACGCCCATAAATGTCAGCCATCAACAGCCCTTTCCCTTACTCCCCCGTTTTGTTGGTGGTGGTTTATAAGCATAACCATGTGCACAATTTAAAAGGAATTGTTAAATATCCGAGCCCAATGTTGGTGCTCCGGTCGCATTTGATATTTTTGTGGACGTAATTACCATATTGGCAAAAGTCATTCAGCTTTTTGTTATGAACCTTTCCCTGTAACTAAGTTAAACGAACCGCCAGCCATTGTCGTAACCGTAGTCAACAAAAGCGTGTATAGAATTCATATTGGGGGAGCAAATTTGACAACAAGCATTTTTTACATCAATTAAATTACTGAAGATAATATTATGTCCGATTTTCAAAAACTTGGTCGCCAACTGGTATTTATCAAACTTTATGACATCTGCAAGTTACGTATAGTACATTTTTAAAATATTCCATCCAGTTTACAGGTACATATATAGAGTCATTCAGAATGAAAAGTCTGCATGCTAAAAAAATTAACTTTAGGGCCATTTTTGAGAAAACCAAAAATGAATAAAATGTTTACAGATAAAGAATAATTTAGAATGTGGTATTTTCTTTAAAATCTAGTCGCATCCTTTTAAAGTGCTGCAACTTAAACTTTTTTGAGTAACGCTGTTTACAAACACACGCACCCAAATAACACACGCACCCAAATACAGCATATATAGGCTGATCTGCATTGTGTTTCAGTTATTCGTTCAGGAGCCCTAAAATCTCATTTTTGGTGTAATAACGACATCAAATTTTTGTTTGGAATGCCATATTTCAATCTTTTGTAAATAAATAATAGAAAAGGTACAATGAGGCTCATTTGAAACGATGTGACGTAGGCTGGTAATAAACGTTTAGCTCTAAACTCACCAAGCTTCAATCAAGCTAATCCCATCTTTCTTAGTCACAAGTTTACCATTGTAATTTTCAATATACGGTCAGGTATTAAAATCAGTTATCTGTCTACGTTCTTGCTGGTTAGGCAGCAATGAATAAATAAAAACGGTAACAACCATAAAGCAGTAGATAAGTCAGTTTAAGAATGCAGTTTGTTAACCTTCACCATATCAGTTTGTTATTTTGCAATACTAAGGTATACTGTTCCAAGTAGTCATAGCATTACCAACAGCAACAGCAGTAATACTGATGATGATGATAATTAATATTAATAATGATAATGCTAATAATAATAATAATAATAATAATAATAATAATAATAATAATAATAATAATAATAATAATAATAATAATAATAATAATAATAATAATAATAATAATAATAATAATAATAATAATAATAATAATAATAATAATAATAATAATAATAATAATAATAATAATAATAATAATAATAATAATAATAATAATAATAATAATAATAATAATAATAATAATAATAATAATAATAATAATAATAATAATAATAATAATAATAATAATAATAATAATAATAATAATAATAATAATAATAATAATAATAATAATAATAATAATAATAATAATAATAATAATAATAATAATAATAATAATAATAATAATAATAATAATAATAATAATAATAATAATAATAATAATAATAATAATAATAATAATAATAATAATAATAATAATAATAATAATAATAATAATAATAATAATAATAATAATAATAATAATAATAATAATAATAATAATAATAATAATAATAATAATAATAATAGTAAACATTTATTTGCAGCTATATTATTATAAATCAACCTAATTACTGAAACTGAGAAAGACATAGCAATTATAGGCTCTTTGTTTCAGATTCCACTAACGAAATGCTCATCTTCGAGGTTAGCCAAGAGGTTTGTCAAGGTTCATTCAGCAGCCTTTAGTCGAGTTCTCTCGAAGTAAATATGTAAGTAAATATCAAAATAACGTGTGATACACTTCGCACTTCATTGGATGCAAATTATTTCGCGCTGATTGGAGCTGCTGAGTTTGCCCTACTCGAGACTTCGCCTGATTGTCTCGATTTCACCCTAACACTGACTTTTCTACAGCTATTCCAGTTTCAGAATTTTCCAAACCCATGCCAGTGATTCTAATCTTCCCACTGGTTACTTCATTTTTAACTCTGGTTCCTTCTTCGAACTTGAATATTCTAACGGCATCCAAAACAATTTCTGTGGGAGACGCTTTCACCCCGCAGAAACGGTAAACTCTGTCGCTATACAAGGGGGAGGCCAATAACCCTTATAGTCACCGCTAAGGGTGGCAGGAGATTTTAGAAGATGTCCCGTTACTCGTACCTACCGAAAACTAACTGACTAAAATATGCCTGTATTTATTTGCAATCGAATATAAAGGTTTATACCATTCTATACGTATTTGCCATTGAATAATTCTTATGACTCCTGAATTAATAATATCTGATAACGCTACACTTTGCCAGAACATCCCTAGTTGATGTAAATGATACTCGCTTTCTTTCTTTATTATCCCAGTTATTGGACAATTAATTACACAGATAATTCATTCCTCCTCTAACTATATCTCAATAACATCGAGTCATTTGGGTAGCCTAGCACTCTGTTTCGAACCGCTAAAAGCCGAATTTATTAATGGGTGATATTTTTTATACAATTCCCTTCATTTCACACCGAACGTTGCTTAGTGCTTCTCACTTTCGTCTCTCTCTCTCTCTCTCTCTCTCTCTCTCTCTCTCTCTCTCTCTCTCTCTCTCTCTCTCTCTCTCTCTCTCTCTCTCTCTCTCTCTCTCTCTCTCTCTCTCTCTCTCTCTCTCTCTGTCGCTCTCTCTCTGGATACATATGAGAAGTGAAAAGGATTGTTCAGAGCATAGTGTTGCATAAATATGAAAGCAGAGCAAAACAAGCACATCTACTGAAAGCTTCATTCGCTGCAATGCTGAAACTTATAGTCCAAAGGCGGCATATCTGTGTCATCACGTTAAACCGTAAATATTTGCATCTAAGTAGTCAGTAATAATAGTGATAACAGAAAATGAAGCAGGTTAAAAATAGTTACATTACATATAGGTATTAGTAAATATAGAACAATTGCCAATTGAGAAATAAATATTTATTTTCTTGATATCCTTAATTTGTATAATTTTACGTAAAATACCCCAAACTACATTATAATTATAAGTTTTTAAGGTTCTAATCGACTCTTCTTTTTACGCTGAACTTAACTTATATTATTTTGCTTTTGTACTTTAAATATTTTATCAATTATAATTATTATTACTTATATGGTAACTTAAGCTTTTATTTTGGATTAAATTAATTTAATAACTAAAACTTTTAGTTTAAATAGAATAAAATGCTTAGCTTTTAAAATCTATACGCAGAAATATACCGCAAAAGTATTGGAGGTCATTATAAAATATGTATAGTTTGAGCCAATTAATTTCTTTCTTAGTGTTAGCCTTTTTCGCAAACGTATGTATCATATTGTATGAAAGTTGTGGCGAAGTTTACCTAGAAACTTATATAATAACATCAAATTGTTATGACTATTCCTCAATTTAAAATAAATTGTTTCATGATAAAATAATTAATATCTAAAATAAAATAAAAATTATTTTTACATTTAAGAGTAAATCATTATAATAGCTAAAATTTTAATTTTATGAAACAGAAAGCTAGATTCGCGTAAAGTTTGATTTAACATAAAGATAAATGGTAAATAAATCGTTTTCTTACATGTTGAATAATTCTAATAAAACTGCATCAATATTTCGGAAAATTAAATTGTCAAGATGAACTTTCTGCTGTAAGAGCTCTCAGCAAGAGAAGGATGTGAAAAAACGGAGATTGGGTGAAAGACCTAATCTTGGACACAAAACTATTGATAGACCGAATCAGTTCACTGTTGTAGAGACGCTATTTAATCATTCATGAAGTAATTGTAATATTGATCTCTGATTTGCATGCACTATTCTCAGCATAACTGTTACTCTACCTTTAGCACACGCTATGCCTACTGCTGTTAAAATATTTGATGCGTTATATTCATATGACTTTCCCTATTTGCTCTTCCACAAACTACTTCTAAAAGCATTTACTCTTGTTTATATTTCTTCTTAACCAAACAAAACTTTAATTACATATTTGTAGATTTCTGTATGGATATAAAACATCTATAATGTTAAAGTTATAGTCATATTGTTATGTGACGAATAACTGCTTATAGCTTGAAAGAAGTATAATGATTTGAATATTAAAACCAATAAGAAAGAATGTTTTGAAATAGTTAACGTCAAAAAAATGTTTTTGAAGACATTGCAGTTATTTACTGCTATTAATATTATTGTTTACTATTTTCCACTTCTTTGTTTGGTAAGACTTTGTTTACGTGATACTCTTTGTTAATTGTTCTAGTAATCTAGAATGGGGAGGACTTTACAGGATATTTTCAGAACGTTCAGTGTATACGCTTTATTCACATATTGTAAAATTAGCACTGGTATTTTGATCCAAATTGTTTAAGCCAGCTCTCAGAATATCAAAAATACCAGAAAAAATCATGTGATCATGTAATTGAAATAGTGTTTATGAACCTCCTTTAACATCTATGATTCTCAACAATTCTTTCTAGATTGGACGTGCAAGACACCTTTATTTTTCTCAGATGCCTCTTTATCAGGCTTGAGGTCCCCTTATGTGTCACAAATCAGGGCATTTAACTACCGACTTTATCTCCGTTCTGAAGGAAGCCGTGTTTAGTATGTTTACCTTATAAAAAAATCCATTGTCCTACACCAGGTTTGACCTCGCGAACCAGAGGCAGTCATTACACCCCTAGATCACGGAAGGTGACAAATGTCTACCTAAGAGTAGTTGCAGACTTGTCTTATAAAACTTTGTATCCTATCCTTGGAAGGGAAGTAGACATTATGCTTCTTTAACAGAATTCGGTGTTGAGTTATAACATTTCGAACATAGAAATATAGACTTATTTTTTCTTAAAAGCATTTTGTTTATTTAAGGAGTCTCAAAACGTATAATTCCGATAAATAGATATCGAATTTTTGTATAGTTGTATTAGCACCGTCCACCACCGTGGTGTAGTGGGCTAGAGTGTTATGCTTTGGTCCCCTGCCACAGAATGCGTCTGGGTTCGAGACCATCCTAGGGGGCTGCGGATTTTAAGTTCCGGGTATGGGGCCGATGCGTGATCAGCATCGTCAGGAAATTGAGAAGCTACGATAGGTAGTGAATCCCGGTCAAGGAAGCCAACTTTCCGACTGACCACATCTCCTATCTGACGGACCACCGTAACCCCGTACCACTCCAGCCTTGCGCAAGTGGGCGTGAGGCCGGCAGTCGAGATGACAGGCTCAGACCCGACATGGGCTGTTTACCTTGTAAATAAAAGCATTATAGTAGTGCCTAACTTCATTTACTTAAGTAATCGAAAAAGTGAAACCTTAATGTAGTTATAAATCAAGCGCTAAGTTTCAAAGAAAGTTTCAGAGTTCTAACTTTTTCAAACACTTTTGACAGTTGCTGTACAAACCGGAATGAGAATGCTCTGTATATAACATGACTACGCAACAAAAAGACATTTCCGAAAAGCTTTGATGCAAATGCCACTGGAAATGGAGCGGTTGATTTTTTCTTCCTTTCTTTTTTATCCCTCAAAGACTTTTTCTTTTTATCGGTGAACAATAAAAGCCAGTTAGACTGTTTTATTCAGCATTATGTTCAGTATGTTTAGTATTTTATGCAGAGCCGCCACAGCGATATAAAATGCTGCCGCCCAGGGGCAAAACCTGACTTTTATCCTAACAATGCCAGTAACAAGTGTATTATACTTAAATTAATGTTACTTCTCAATCCTGACAGCTTGCTCAGCATGCTTTGCGTATTGTACCTATTGTCACGACAAAGACGTAGCTCAGTGAGGTCAGGTGATACGCTTCCAATAGAAAATTAACTTTTTGAAATCTAAAGCATTGCATTCACATTACTTTCTCTGCTCACTCTTCTACATATCATTCTTAAAATTATTCTAGTATATACATTTAAGTCATCCGAAACCAATTTTCTTACATATTTATACAATTGTTTTCGGTGTAAGAAATATACAGTAAGCTAAATTGATATGGTTGCTATGTGATGGCTTTAAAATCCTGCGTTCCCTGAACGACCATGAGAAATATCAAATAGCGTTTTCCATTTGAAAAAAGTTTGTGTTTTGAAAATTCAAACTGATAAAAAAAAATCTTGGAATTTGTTAATGTCCAAATCTATGTTCATCTTTGGTGTGGGTCTTTACAGGTTAGTTGAAGACAATTGTAAAAGTGTAAAGGGAGTTTGGAGTGTGAACATGTACTTGAAAATACTCATTTGCAGCAGTGAGAGATCCTGAAATTAAATTTAAATACCAACTTTATATTAAATAGAAGTTATGCTGTTCAAAGGTAATCACACTTTTTCTAAAAAAAAAAAAAAAAAAAAAAAAAAAAAAAAAAAAAAAAAAAAAAAAAAAAGTGTTGGGACTGTAGGAGCCACAAGACATGTATTTTTGGTGAATTAGTGGTATAAATCTGTTTGGTGTAATGGAAAACCTACTTTTACTTACTACAGGTAAGCAAAGGAGAATGGAAAAGACTATATATATTAGATGCTAAAGGCTGGCCTATGTGTACACATCATTAAAAACAGCACGCTTTAGAATGGTAATGCAATGAGCCCAGGTTGTAGAAGCATATTTTTAGAATCAAAGGAACCCTTGTTCTCTAGGTATATCTCGCTAAGACATCGACGTTCATTAAACTCCCCCTTCGACTCTCTTCGATTTGAGAGGAAACAAAGTGGGCCATGAAAGCGTTCTGCTATGCTTGGCACGCACAACGTTTGACCCGGGAGTTTTTTGTATGCACGCTCGCTTTACTTGCAAATTTAATATTAAACAAACAACAGACTGCAGTGAAGAAGATTGAGTCGGATCATTTTAGGATGCGGAGTACGTCAGTCTGTTTCCATCCTCAGAGACGGAGAGAAAAATCTGCAGAAAATGAGAATGGGAGAGAGCGTGTTGAAATAACAGGCGTGCGTAATAATGTGGCAGGCGTGCTTGTGGTGGTCACAGTAGCAGTAAGGTATATCGCTGTCGACCAACACAATAACATTTATCGAAGTTCGATTTATTGTTTTGCACTCCAACGCATGAATACTTGTTTAAAGGGAGATTAAAAGCTTTATCTCGGCAATGTTAAACCTCCTAAACCTATACCTCATTACCTCAGAACAAATTTAACACACATTGCTAAATCTTTGACATGTAAACAAAAGGAATGCTTTCTTCTTTCACTGATCTATTTGTATACAATAAGCTTGCTTATTAATGCTATGCTCCTCATTATTCCATTATTATTATTACAATTTAATGGTTTTATTAAAAAAGGAACACCAAAGCAGATCCACCATGCCAGTTAATTATTGCTGTTATTACCAGTAATCTCATTAGAACTTTTTATTTATCTAAAAAAAGTCAAACTTAAAGTGCTATCTAATTGAGTACCGATTAAGGAAAAGCATATGAAGATTAAAATAAATAAATACAATAAAATATGAATTAACTGAATTAATTCGTGGAGTTGATTGACATTGGCTGAATATAAACATAGGAAAATAGAATGATTTTAGAGCTTAGAAGCATGTTCCCGCGTAGATACCGAAGAGCAAAATTAATGTAATATATAACCTAAGAATTGATCGTCTGTGGCCCGGGTTCGGTTCCCGTGGCTAACCTACCTTACCCATGGGATTTTTCAGGGGTTTTCCCGGGTCGCTAGGCGAATGCTGGGTAGGTTAATTCCATCCCCTGAATTTCCTGTCCCTCCATTTCATCTCCATTCTCATTTCATATCATCTCTCATCTGGTGGTCTCTTTCAGGGTGGAAGTGTCGGTGGGATGATATGCTCTGAGGTAGGTCGGCTACCACTCTCTGCGCCTCTGCTGGGGCAATTTCGGGACCGCCAGCCAGGGATCTCTGGGGCTCGGCTGCTAGGCTCGTTGCCGTCCCGCAGCAGGGGAGCGTGTCCGTTGTCCTGGCCTGTCGTGGGAAGTCTATATCTAAGTAAACTGCATGAACTCTGCCCTCTGCACTGTCGTGGCTCCTTGGGTCGGCCACCCTCTGTCTCCTCTCACCTCATCCTTTCTCCCGGGGGTGCCCCACTTGGGGACATAGGCACTATGGGTCCAGCATGGTAGCCTACGTACCGAATCCCCTCAGCGGTGAAATCCTAATCCTAATATATAACCAAAGAATTGACCATTCGTTAGTCATTTTGTGAAACTAATTAGAAATTCCAGAAAGCCAGACACCAATATAAGTCAGATATCGACAATTATCTAATAAATAATTGTCAATGGGAAACCAAATAACCCTAAGTTTTCATCGGGGAAGTAATATTTCAATATATAATTAAATATGTTCATCGAATCATATAATTCATTATTTCCATTCGAGTTTCATTCTAACTTCTTTAGGAACATATTACTAAAAACTGTGCCCTGGATATTCAAAATAAAAGATCCTTTAGGTAACTTCTACCACTTCTGTCAATATTGTGACAAAAGTAATAACATATAGTTGTACCAAACTCACTTGATTTGTCACTAGAATTGTCAGCGCAATTCAAACTTACAACCACTTTCACATTTTACAAATACACAGAGCAAATATATCTCCTTCATAGCCCTCTGTTCTTTATGTCTGATTTGCAGCACCAACTCACGCTGCTTGTTGCTTCTGGACGCTCACTAAACCTACTGTTCTGCTGCCAACTCTGACAACGTTTAACAAAATTTGCCGTTCACTGCTCTGGCTGGCCAAGTCACGCATAACTGCAAAACTGCTTCACAACTCCTATACTCAGTGGCCAAGTCATAACTAGCAACCTCTCGAGGCTGGCTTTGGGTCCCTTTTTTAGCCCGTTGGTCATGGAAGAAATTTTCTGGAAGGTGCAATCTTTCGAATCGAAGGAATGGAACACCGTTGAAGTCGAATTTGCTAGTTATGCCGAAATCGAATGGTCAGGAGCACCCAACGCTTACTGCAATGAGGTACGTACTTCCTGCTCGTGACGTCACCAGCGGCTGTCCTCAGATGTTCAATTTGTTTTTGTTCCTCTCGCGATTAACAACAAAAACGGTGGAATGGGCTGACTAACAATTTAATTACGGTAGGTATTCGCTGCCAACGTGACAATATCTTGTAGTAATGCTGACACAAACGGAGCGGGATGGCCCAGCCGGTTTCGTCTGTGACAGGCATTCGATTCCCGTCGGCAACCTACTTGACCCATGGTTTTTGGGGGTTTTCCCGAGTTGCCAGGCGAATGCCCGATAGGTTAATTTGATCCTTCGAATTTTCTGTCCCTCCATTTCATCTCCATTATCATTTCGTATCATCTCTCATCTGGTGGTTTCTTTCAGGGATGAAGTGTCGGTGGGTGTCTTGGTGGTGCATGGCAGGATGATATGCTCTGAGTGAACCACTTCCTCCTCCGGTAGGTTGGTTGCGGGACCACTTCCGTACCAATGAAGGGTCCGTTGTCCTGACGTACGGAGGGAGGTTTCCATATAAGTAAAACATGTAGGGTCCATGCCTCTGCACTGTCATGACTCCTTGGGACGGCCGCCTCTGTCTCCTCTCACCTCATCCTTCCTTCCGGAAATGCCACACTTGGAGGTATAGTTACAATAGATCAACACTGTTTGCAGTGCCTCATCCCCTCCGTAGTAATCCTAATACTGACACCAATCTCTCTGGTGTGCCCATAACGATCACCTTACTTCGTTGGCATGTGGAAGTATTCCTAAACTCCATCTGCTCTGTCATAAACGCTTATCTTTGGTCTTGAATTTTGCTCTCCTCTTTAAAATCTCTTGTTCGACCTAATAGTTTCCCTGATCTGGGTCACTATACTACACTTACCTACGACGTTTACAAGTGTTTCAAAACATATTCCTGAATATCACTAACAGTGCTGTTTGGTTTGCCAGGAACCAACAGTTATATCAAGATATTTCCCCAGTTTAACCGCAACATCACCTCCCGCATCACACTTGTCAGGCGTTCCAGGATATGCGACATAGAACATCTGCGTATGCACATGCCTGAACAGAGGAGCACTACAATATCTCTTAATCAGTAATTCCAATTATTCAAATCACTAACTACAGTAATTTGTATTCTCTATTTATTTGCATTCTATTATCTAGAGATCGCTAAAACAATAATGTTGCTCAATTATTATAGCCTAAAAGGAAGGTAATGCACCCACACTGGGCAAATGCTTCTAAAAAGGCAAACACAATGTAAAAATCTAATGTGATACAAGACTTCATCAAACTACTATATAGCTTTTACAATATATTTTTATGAAGCAGGTTTTTGTACTTCATGCTATACGAGATAAACACTGTCACTTAACATTGCGTTTTAATTACAAGAGTGAATGGAGGGAACGGCTTTGTTTGACAAAAATTGGATTGTCAATTGGCATTTAGAAATAAGCAATAAGTGGTAGATAACGTAATATGAAATACAAAATATTTTACGTGTTGCATCTCATGGTATTCTGCACAAACGCAAAAAGTAGGTATCTAGCAATAAAAGTCATATTTTATAGCTGCATTCATTTCCGGTTAATCACATAGATATCTATCCAGAAATATCTACCTAAGTGGCGGCACGATAAAATGTGTGACACGCATTCGGGGAATGAAATGAAATGTGTGGTGTTTAACGAGCGCTTTTACTAAACGTGGCATCGTAGGCGGTGACTCTGATGATTCATCTAATGAAAATAGAGCAATTTCTGGAATGAGATGGCGGGAGAAACAGGAGATCCTGGAGAAAACCAGCCCCAGCGCTCACTTGGAATCGAACCCAGGCCGCCATGGTGAGAGCCAAGCGGTCTAACACTCAGCCACGGCGTGTTCTCGCATACGGGAGTTTGGTTATTAGATCCCCTCGACAGCACACTCTGACTTCGATTTTTCGTGGTATTTGCTAGTCACTTAAGCCAATGCTCTCATAATTTCCCTTCATTCCATTTTCTTATCGTGGATTTTGTCTTGATATTCTTAAAAATAACAACGATTGCGACTGTGGATAGCGTTTCTAAGCATTTTTTCCCCAAGTGTCAGTAGAGAAGCTTTAGAGTTATTCTGCTCACATACACTGACCTTCTATCGAAGTTTGTGTTTTTTAATTTACGGATCTCAAAGCATATACCTCCAATGAAATCTCGGTATCCAAGTTTAGATTTAAATGGAATAAAATTCTCCATTCACTTATGCAGCAGGAAAAGTAAAAAGAAGCTTTAAGACAATAACGTTGCCGGAGTTGTGAGCTATAAGAATTTAATTGCACGATTTACAACATTGTTGCACAAGAAGAGTGTACTCTCAACTCCCGCCGGAATAAACGGGATACAAATATTTGCCAGGAACCAGATGTTTGAATTGCGCTGCTCATGTTTCCCCCGGAGAAAATGTTTTTCAAGTACCTGCCGGTCTCATGCTGTATATACTTGCTGAATATTTAATTAAATGCGGTTCAAGAGCTCTGAACTTGTTCTCAATGCATCATATGTTAGGATCAGACTATGTTTAGAACCAAGAAAACATTCATTAGAGCATAACCGCTTCCCAGAACAAGTAATAAAATTCTAGACGCGGGGCTAATCTAAAGCAGAATTAAAAGTTTAATCCCTTATGTATATCCTTCTAAGAAAAATCATATATGTTGTACTCAGAAGGCTTTCTCCGCTCAGTCTTCCACGAATTAGCTTTATAAATGCTTATTATATCTACTTCATAATCAAAACAAACTTTACATAATTGCGCATATCTTTATACAGTGGATAAAAGAAATAGTTATAGCGAAATGCTATGGTGTGACTTAAGTTCCATGCTTCTTCATTACTGGAGTGAAAAAGTTTATATAATTTTTGCACTCATATGACTTTCTCTACCGGCAAGTTATTTTTCTATCTACTTTATAACAATTTAGTTAAATGCTTACATAAATCTACATTTACTGGTAGATACAAGGAGGTAATTTGTTATGTTTGAATTACACAGTACGCATACCATCAAAAATTCATTAAGGATTATTTTATGTGTTTAGAGCATTTAAAATTATGTATTTCAGATAAGCGGCGGTGTAGCCGAGAGGTCGGAAAACCCGTCTCTAACCCCAAAGGACCGTATGAGAGATTTATATTGAATAAGCGGCCTGTGCATGGGTGTCTTCCGGTTTCCTCGGCCAATCATTCCACTAAGTGCTTCATAATCATATTTTGTTTCAGCCATTTCACCATCATTTCATATCAGTCGTTTTTTTTTCTTTCTTCTTTTTTTCGCGGCCGTCCTGGGTGAGCGGTTAGAGGTTAGACCTATCGGCTTTCACCAAGGCGGCCCGGTTTCGATCCCAGGCACCATAAAGTGAGATGTGTGGTGGAAAACATGGCGTTGGGACAGGTTTTCTCCGGGATCTCCGGTTTCCCCCACCATCTCATTCCACTGGAACTCCATCTTTATTTCAGGTAACACCACTGCCAGCGTCTGTTGGGCCGTATGTAGTAAAAGCGGGCGTTAAACAATACACAGTTATTATTTCACCCTCACAGCAAGCTTTGGGTTGATCGTCCCTCTTGGATTTTTCTCTGATCCAGAATTTCTGTGCTCCTCGATAGACGTCTGACCACAGGCTCGGGAGAGGACGTATAAGTTTTCCATAGAAGAAGGGTAAAATGAAAAAGTGGAAAAATATTTTCCATTAAATTTTGGTACACGTTTTTAGAGCAGAGTAAAATATTTCCCCTACCAAAGTAATCTGCAGAGAAACAAACACCATGTAGTTGAATTTACAGGATAAACTAAACCACCCGTAACAGTCATTTATTTTAGAAAATATTGCATTTTCCAGACGAAAACATTATAACAGGTGTGAAATTTATCTTGAACTTTATTATATCAATGAGTTATAAAGATAAATAGAGTCGTTGGACTTTGAGAGAAAGTCAAATAGTGTTCCATCAGACAGACATCTCCAAAATGAAATACTTTCGTAGTTTCTTAAATATAAAGCTCGATATCAATTCTGAACTATTTTAGCACACATACACAAATTTTCGAGTATTTGTTAACCTTCTTTTAGGTTTAGAAAACCTCAAACATGAAATATCGTTGAAATTTACAAGTAGATTATTTAACAAATACCTTTATTTCATCCAGCGACCACAACAAAGCTGCTGAAATATATGAGAGAGATTCTGCTTGCATTTCCCTATAAAACTCAAAGGAAGCTTGTAAACAAATTCCAAATGCTCCCATATCTTTTGAAGTATACAGGTCGGTTTTCGTAAACTATTCAACTTTACCTCAAGTATCAACTGACTTTAATACTGGTCAGTAATAAAAATGAACGGGCTCGAGCTGGAGACTATGTATTCATCTTCAGAATGAGGTTACATATCTTGCCTCAGCATGCCTCAATTTCCATACGCTACCTGAAAGTGTTTATTCTCCGTCTTCCTCATTTCGATGAAAGCTTTAAGCCCTCTTTGAGAGGATTGAATGTAGCTACGCAGATTATCTGTCGTCTCTCGAAATGCCTTTCACCAGCTCTACGGGACACTAAAAATCAGAGAGCGCTGGGTAACGCATGCGAACAGGATGCTGCTAATCCGATATATTATGTGGATGTTTTAATACCACAACGCGAGGCTTACACTCTTTTCTCTTTGTCTCAGCCAAGAGATTTATACCTTTCTTTTCCCTCTCGCGGTTTGTATGCTATAGCAATGACGCAGTATTATTCAAATTGGCAGTAGGAATTAACGAAAATTCCTGCTTAAAATTCTGTCTTAAAGTACGAGCTTTGAATTTATAGTAGATGGTAAACGCAGCAGACTTGTTGCATAGTAACCTCTGCGGTTAACTAGTGAATTAAACTCTGTGATTTAGGGGAACTCGAAAAGAGCAGACAAAACAGAGCACGGTGCGATGCAATTCTTTTTACTTTCTCTAACATGTACTTAGGAAGCAGGGAAGTACTATATTCATGGCTGAAATTTCACAGGTAATGTGTTTTGCGACCTTTGGAAAAATAAATTGAAAAGGTTGCGGGTGTGTAAACATCGCAATTTAAAAATAGAAAGTCGGCTAAATAAAACTTTGTTTTTGTGTCAGCAGCTTCCAAGGATGTGAGAGGAACCTTTATACCACATCCAAACCTACCGTTAACACAGACCACTTAGTTTCAAAAAATTTATTTTTCAAATATGTCTCTAAAGATTTTTATAAAAATACCATATTATTAAGATATTTCTATAAACCTGGCGTGTACCTTGAATTTTCTGGGTGTGTCATCAGAAGTACTTTTCATATTGAACGACTTTGCATAACTGGTAAGAGATACACAAAACCAATTTACACACACAAAAATTGTTTATCTCGATAAAAAACAGACCATTCATGTCAAAGGCAATTCCTTCAGTAGTGAACTGTTTCCAAGAGAATGGAATTTCAAGGGTTTCACCTAGCGAACATACCTTAAAACGTTTGTCTACCGCTTAAGGCCCACTATATTGCCATATTCTCCTTGCAGCTACAAGAAAATTAGCACTGATGTAATTTCCGCCAATATTTATTTTGGTGAATATGAAGTAGAGAATTGGGCGTTTGTAAGAATACCCAGTACAGAAGTACAGAAAGTAATATGAATGTAACATTTTGTCCTTTTCTTTTACTTTTTTCTCTACCACATTCCTAATAAGGAAGAGTATTGCACTCCTCCCAAACATTTGATATCGAAAGATAAGTGAAAGTAAGTATATTGTTTTGAGGCTCCTAAACGCAAGAAAAAGGCATCTTATAGAAATGGTCCTGTGTGAATGTGTGTGTCTGTGTATGTGTGCGCATGTGTTAACAGCGTAACTAAAACTCGGAAGGTTTTGTTATTTGTCTTTAATAAGACGGAGAGAAAGAAAAAAAGAAAGAAAGAAAGAAAGAAAGAATGAAGGAAAGAAAGAAGGAAAGAAAGAAAGAAAGTAAGAAAGAAGGAAAGAAAGAAAACAGAAAGAAAAAAGGAGTTATTTGTATTTGTGAAAACTATATATTGTAACTATAAGATTGTCGAATGATGACAAATATGATTGGTGAGCAATGGGGTTTCTCTCAGGGTATGCGTGGATGTGTGTGAGAAGGAGATTTTAATAACACTGGAATGCCCGTTTCCAACTTATTTATTTACTGCTTCTTCTTTTAAAACATCGAAATGAAAGTTGCCGACCAAGGGTTACCAATCTCTGTTTAGAGTTACCTACTGCAGAATGTTTATTACTTGATAAATGTATTCGTTCCTCATATATATATATATATATATATATATATATATATATACGAACCGACAATTATCAAACACAGAACAGGTTGACCGCCCTAATAGGTTTTACGCCTCGGACCGCTCTAATCGGCCTCACGCCGAAAACCCTTCTGATCGGCTTCACGCCGAAGACTCTTCTCATCGCCCTGACGCCGAAGACTGTCCTGCATCACCACAGCTGCGCGTGTGTGTATATCTAACTTTCACTCTCAAAACTCCTTTTCAACCAAAGTCCCTTTTGTGGCTGTTTTTTCGCCATTGTAAATGATCCAAAGAATTTCCTATTCATACACGTCAAGTGACAATTCCTTTAGAAACTGCTAAGGACGCTGTTTCATACATTGATTTTGTTACAACACTTTCCCCCAACTCAACTGGGCTTGCCCTTGTCGTAACAAAGAACCAACATTCCTTTGACATCCCTCATGATTCGTTACTTCTGGCAAACCTTAATTTCGGTATCAATATACATTATTTGTACACTCAAGCCAATAATGAACAATACAACATGGTTTAACACCATAATAAGACGTGTTTGAAAGACATCGTGCTCTTTAAAAGCATCTATAGGTTTTTCATAGAGAGCTTTTAGAATTACGAGTACAATCACACAAAAGTAGTTCATCGTAAAGAATAATAAAGCTGTATTCAAAGGTTATTGCCATGAAATTTAAAATATACTTTTTATTTGTCATGAAAATAGATTAAACAGTATTTTAATCAAAATGGGCAAAAAGATTAAAAAATAAGGAACAAAGCTAATTAGTTTGACGAAATGTTATTTTAAATTCTACTTTCGAATCCTTGGAAGGTTCTGAAATTAAATACCAAGTTTATTAATCGACCACTGTTTATTTTATTTTTTTAAGTTATGGTGTTCACAGATAAACAAACATTTCCAAAAATGCTTTTGTTTCATTTTTGGACTTGGTAAATAATCGGTAAAGAATTGTTGGGAAGATCTACATAATTCAAATTCACAGTAAAAACGGTAAAAGCACATGCATATGACTTGAGACCCCGTAGATAATTTCTCTTTTATTTAATGTGCTTAACACATATATAATGTAAGTAATTTATAAGAAATAGCAACGCAGTTAAATACGAATCGATTTCATTTGGATGGAAGCGGGGCAGCATCTAACTATATTGCAACCAATAAAGGACGTGTCGTTCTAACTTTAGACAATCAGAGACATAAAAATATATATTTTACACGTGGAGCGAATCATGCAATAGGAGCTGGTTTAGCTTTAGCTTTACTGCTTTGACCACCTTAGTTGCGATGTCAGTCTAATTATAAAATATAATATACTCTTAGTCGAACCGATTTGGACAAAGGAAGCTGTGATTGTGTACAAGGAAGTATCAGACAAATCGTGCTGAAACCTACCTTAAAACGTCAGTATACAAGTATACTAATATAAGAGAACATCTTCATATATATACTTGCGTTTGTGAAAATGGGGTGTTCCAAAAATATTCAAATGTTTTTAATCATTTGTTACCAATGGTAACTCTTCCTCTAATGGGCTGCAGAACTCTTCTGATTTCCATTTATAAATTATCAAAACATTAAAAAAGAAATTACAAAACTTATTTGAAGGGTATTTCAACAAAGCGCATTATCTTTGAACTTAAATAAAACGCGCTCTATAAATGATAGAGGTTTATATATTTTTTTTATTTTGGAGCATAATTACTGTCATTACGTGTGGAAGAGAACGTCATTTAAGTGACCTCCGCGACTTCGTTGGGTTACGCGTATACGATTGACACAATTTTTAATGACAGAAGATGGTAAATTAGGTCCAACTTTACGAATCATATGCGTGATGTTATTTGTAAGATCATTTAATGTGTCTGGCTTGTTGGCATATCTCGAGATTTAACACAACCCCACAAGAAGTAATCCAACGGCGTTAAATCACATAATCTCGGGGGTCAGTTACCACTACCAACATGTGGGAATGATGAAACCTATGAACTTCTTCAAAAGATCGATTGTTTCGAGAACAGTATGACATGTGGCACCATCTTGCTGAAACCAGATGTTTCTGAGATACATACCATTCAATTGAGGCCAAAAATAGTCCCGTATAAGAGCAATACACAGAAGGTTTGGCGAATAGATTTATCCATTTTGATACAAAATTTCATAATTTCTACGCGTTGCTGAATGCTGTAACGTTCCACGGTTATTTTTCAATAACTGCAACCACAAGAAAAAAATGACTACTCTAACTCAGTAAAAACAGCAGTTATCACATGTTAAAGTTAGGATACTCTTGTTGACCCTATCCTAGTATACCAGGACACAGGAGTTACAAAACGGGCTTCGGAAGACCATTTCCAATAGAAAAAAGCTGTTAATCTAGGGAAAATGAATGTAAAATAAGACAAATGCCGCTGATATCTTATTTTAAACAATAATGTAGTAAATGGTCCCAAATTAGCAACTAGGACACATCAAAGCAAAATAGAAATGTATCTATCTATAATACTAAGATATACTATGTGATGCCAAATGCCAATTCATTTTAATAACATTCGTGACAGAACATATTACTTTACTTGCTTTATACTTCTGTTTCCCTCAAGTTAGTTAGAAGGGTATAATAAGCTTTTGAGTAAAGAGAGAAAATTAATAACATTACAAATTTATGAATCGATATTGTATAATTAATGTTATGCGGCACTTCTTGAACTTCCATTACTGCCGGAGAGAGATTAAGGAAGTCAGAATGTTCCGTAGAAGTTACACATTCCTTCACATTTCATTCATTATTAAGAATAGAAGGGAATATAAAATTTGAATTATAAGTATTAAAGGGAATATGCCATAAAATCCTTTAGATCAATGTACAATACTTACTTCATATGTGACGGGGAAGGTAAATGAAATTAACTGAATCGTCATTTCAGTTTAAAACTCGAACGTAGGTTTAGGCAGCTGCACGTCTGAGAATGGGTCCTGATGAACGTAGTATCACTCCGCCGTAGCCCATTGTAGAGTTTCCTCTTTTCCGCTTCAACATATTGTTAATTTTGGGATTTTTGAGAAACTATAATTGTTACTTTCCGGTGTGTGTGCTAATTTTCACTGCACGAAGCACTGAGTATTAAAGAAATTCCTACTCTTGTACTTTTTTAACTAAATGTGCCAAATCAAGCATGGGAAAACAAAGTTACGAAATGTCTTCCGTTTGTAAAAACTGTCATGTTAACTGGAGTCCTTGGGTAATGGCCGGGAAACAGAAGTGTTTTCATCCAGGTTTACAACCAGCCTGTCTACAGTTTGATGGCAAAACATTCACAGACACAACAGTTGCTCCATATGTCAATTTAATAGCATCCTAAACAACAAAGATATGGCGCTCGGGAAAGCAAACTTTAAAACTACCGCTTCTTCAAAGCAACTAAGGACTCTGTAGCTTTTAAATTCTACATATGTGACGTAAATAATTAATAATTAACAATACTAGATATAGTAATAAAATGATACTTATCATTATTGTAAATTAATACTTAAGTTGTATTAAAATCAAATAATTATTAACACAATATTTTTATTTATTGTCATTATTATTTGAAGCAAAAAAAATTTCATATGCGCACTTACATGGCTTCCTCTACTCACACTTGTTGAAAGCACTTAATCTTAAATGTACTTCTTATTAATCAAAATAAACGCTTGTAGAAGTGGTTTTCTTACTTTATTCCTTATAGGTACAATAGGAATAGAAGAATACACCAAGCTTACACGATAACCAAACCTTAAAAGAGCTTCTCGCAATACGATGACTTTAAAATCTCATTACAACATTCTATTGAAGAACAACTTGCGAAAAGCATATGCATCCCAAAATTCACAACAATGACAAGGAGTATCTAGAAAATGGTTATCTCTACAAAACATTGTTATAATTTGTGTTGTATAACGAAAACTGCATTTTGGCTTAAAGAACATTTTGTCTTAGTTCCTACTGTTTTTCAACTATGTAAAGGACATCAGAATGAGAATGAATTCTGAGCCTATTTCCAGATATTTCATGATATACATTTAATTTGTCATGAAAATATCTGAAATATATAGTATTTTTATCATAATTGTTACAGCTATTTTTTTATAAAATCAATTTTTTTGAAAAATGTGTCCATGTAAACGGTAGTATGGGGTGGGAGATTTGATTGCAAATCTTCTATCGATGCTTGGAAGATCCCGAATTTAAATAACAAGTTTGATATTTAACCAACTTTTTGTTTTTGAATTAACTATACACAGCCCCCTCCTCCTCCCCCACACACATTCTAAGAATACTTACTTTTAATCAAGGACTTTTAAAACCTTTTTTGCAGTAAAGTCTCGATATTGACGTTTTGGTACATGGTAAATGGTAAAGGATGCAACAAGAGTTTCACATTGTTAATAAATGCAATGTTGAAACGAATTGTTTTCATTCCTCTGAAAGTTATGCTGTTGTAGTGGCACGTGTATTTGTTTACACTAGGACCCTTTCTTGGTTTGAATGGAGTATACTTTATTTAAGGGTGCATGACCAAAATTAACAGCCAGATCTTATTACCTAAGCTTTAAGATGCAACATCATATCATCCACTTATGCTACAGGAGAGCAACATTAAATACAGGGGTGGTTAAAGTTACTGTGAGCTTCAAATAGGTACGTGAATCCGTTACTTATTCTTTGTCGTTGCAGGATTTCCTCATCGTGACTGCACTTTGTATACAACTGCTCTGGTTATGAGCTTCTTATCCCACCTGAATTTTCTCACTAGCAATTCAAGAAGGGTTGATATTTCCCTTGGGAACAACGACCTTACTCTCCTCCAGCGTACGATCAGAGACTAGCACAAACTTAGGGTCCACTTAAAAATAAACAGGTTCAGCTTTCATAATGCTGAACAGCTTGCAAAGTAAACCAATTGCTAGAGCGACGAAAATTCATGTTTCTGCTCTTTCAAAATCAACAGATTTGGTCTGATACATATACATGACATTTTCTATAATCACTGTCGCGTATATTTATATATTTTCTGATATTCTTACGAAACTTTATGTTTCTGTCCACTCCCTTTTAGGTGAGAAAAACGTTTACAGATATGATTTCATCTCGCATTTGCTTGTGGGCGCAAGAGGTGGCAAATGACAAGGAATTCTTTAAAAACCGGATCGCTATGTGCCAAGTTTGAGGTTACATTACATCGCTAAAAACAAAACGGGCTGATATTATATTAAAATGGCAACGGATATTTCCAAAATGTTTTTTTGTCACAAAGCACCTGTTTAGGCTAAATTGTATATTTTAATACCTCATTTTTCACGTATATTTTCGTCCATTTCTTAACATTTTTCATCAATAAAATTAGACAAAATGACTTCAAAACAAGGAGCACTACACAATTTCTTATTACCAAGAAATTCAGGACATAACTTGAAAAATCCTTGAGCCTATTTTGAGAAAATGAAAAGTAAAGCAAGTTAATCTGTGTAAAGTAAATTTTGGGTCGAAGGATTTATTAGGAGTCTTAATGTTGCATGCTTGAAATACACAACTCTTCCTTTTGGTATTGCCCTGTTCACAGAATCACGGAGACAAATACACGCCTTTTTATAAAAAAAAATACATTTTTCAAGGACTTCTAAACATGTATATATATTAAATAACTACACGGAAATCTTCAGTGTAATATATTACCTCTTCCATTAACTATAAGCAAGTAGTAAAAATTGCCAAATTGTCCAAATTATATTATTGCTTGATCTCTTTGTTCATATTAAAAATGAGAATATTCTTGGCCTTAATTCTGCTGCTATGGTAATTTGAAGTAATGTTTCAACAGTCTACGCTCTAGCCATACATTGGACATAACCTAATATGTTGAAGAAAGCTCATTTGGATAGAATATTGTCTTTTAGGTTATGCTAGCTATATTCGCTGTTGTTTCGAACCCGTGCCGCTAGAGAGCTTTTCATCAAGCCATCTATCGGAAAAAGCATTTGCCGCCCTAACATTATTGTGCCTATTCAGCTCGTAACGACATCATATATATGTCAGAATTTTTCACGCCTCACTAATTTCAGGGTTTGAACGAAAACAGAACTATAACGTTTGTATTGGAAACCTCATTACAGCACTTATTTAGCTGCCGACGGATTCTGATATGACGCCAAATATTTCAACTCCGACATCTGTATTTATGTAAATTAACTGTAACGTCAAAATGTGCGAATTTGGTATTCATTTAGATTAAGGTAATTTTGTTAAACAATTAATAAATTTAGCTGAATAGAGAGAAGCGTTAATAAACAAATGTACGGTACATGTAGTGGTATTACACAGGTTTTATTATTTTACACTCTATTGCTCATTTTACCTTCTGGAACACTTAACGAAGTTGATTAAAATGCCACATATATAATACATGTCCAAGTCAAATACAGTTATTACCTTAATTTTTCTGCGAATACCCTTTGAAGTCCTCTTTATTCAGAATCACTTTTGTATAACTGCCACATTTAAAACGTACATGAATCTCGCTACAACAAAATATATGTTTGATTTATAACATTTGTTTACTTATATTGTTTTGGCATTAACCATTTCCGAAATATTTTTGTTACTGTGTTTGAACTTTCAAACGCTCATATCCTTTTATCTTCTCTACTACTTGCTATAGTAAGTGGAGGATGGGATAGGATAGGATAGGGTAGGATAGCATAGCATACGGTCATTCAGTGATGGAAACAACCATTCTCAATACTACCAAGTGGAGCGCACAGCGCTACCCCCGCGCACAACGGTAGCAGGTGGTAGGGAAATCCAGGCCACGGGAGAAGCGAAACGCTGTGTTTTGTTGGACTTTAAATTAAGAATCTGTACTTTTCTACAATAGGAAGTCCTTATTAATTTTTCTGTCCAGGACATGCAAAGATACTGTAATGTCAAAGCCATCACATAGTGAACAACTCTGAAAACTATCGCCAATATCGCCAACTGTATTTTTCTGTTCACAATTAATCTATAAGGAAATATAATAAGACTATTTCTACGAATTCTTTTATCCCGATTATCATGAAATAGATATAGAATAAACATCTGAAAGTAGAGTTTGTACAACAGTAGAGAAAATCATGGCAATGCAGGAAATCAGCTTTTCCCCCCCTCTCTTTTTGTGTTCATGCAAGGAGAGCAAAATGTCAAACCTCCGTAGCTTTGATGAAAATTAATTGTACTTTCACGGTTGTCGTGTGTAGGCTAAGGTTTGGATAGGTAGAGTCAGACTGAAAAATTCAATGCTATAGCCGGGATTTGAACCATGGATCTCCCAGTCTCCACGAATAGTGGTTTAACTATGACGCCTGGGAAATATGTACTTACAGCATAGTAAGTCACGACAGACGGTGGTATCTCGTTGTATATGAGAACCCCTAATGGTTTGCCGGTAAAATGCGAGTCAACTGAAGAATTCAATGTCATGTTGGCATAATGGCCGTGATAGCTCAACCGGACGAAGACCGGGAGATCTGTGGTTGAAATCCCGTCTATGGCATTCAATTTTTCAGTCGATCTATCGAAACCTTTAAACCTTTTATATTTACAAGAAACAGAAAAATAAGTTTCTGTAAAAATAGCTGCAGAAGCATGAGTAAAGAAAGACATTTGAATGCAACAGATCAGATATTTATATAAAGAGGCACATCTGTGAACAGCATAAAAACGAAAAGTCGGTTAAACACAAGGTTTTGTATTTTCCCATCCTAAACTACCCCTTGCATGGACAATTTTTCATTTTTATCCGCATTGACGAGATATATACGGAATAAACCTTAATAACAACACTTTGTACACGAGTGAGTAGAGGAACTCATGTAAATGTATTTTATTGTGGAGGTTGTACTGACAAAATAGGTGCAATAAACTTACTTTAGAACAATAACCAGAAAATGCAAAACTCCGTTACTTTTCTGAATTTCAGTTCTGGAAACCGTTGCAAACTCCTGTATATCTGGAACATAAAGACAATATTGTAGATAAAGGAAATCTATTTTGAAATGCTTATTGCCAAGATATAGGAAGATGCTATAAAATAGCTTTCGTTCGCGCTGTTGCCATGGTTACGCCAGTTATCGGAACTGGTGTGTAGTGGCTGATTGGATGTGCTACCATATGATTTCCCATGTGTCACCTCAGTATAATGAATGGCCCTATGTCTCCCCAAGATATAGTCCTTGCAATATATCTACCATCTGTACTCGAGAAGAAAAATGTGCTTCACCCTCATATAATGTCTTTCATCTTTTATAAAGCCGTGACCGCCGTCACTGTATCAAGTGTGGATATTGTGCCACTGTTCAAACATTTTAATTAACTTCTCTACTGCTTCCATTGGGATACGAGCAAAACCTATGTGGCAAATGAAAACGAAAAATGCTCATATAGAAGAACTTCATCCGTTATCAATATGGGATGATTTTTTTTTCTGTAAGTCTCCACAGTGAAGAACTTCTAACTTTGTTATTTGGAATACTAACACTCAATTTAATAGGTAAATCACACAACTCGTGTCATTTATTTTAGAAAATGTCATTAATATATAAAAATGACAACTAAGAACATGAGAACGTTACTGAACAGGTTGCTTCCCCAGTATCGGGTGAGACATACATTCAAAAGTTCCCTAGTTCAATTCATTTCAATCACCCACTATGATCCTGGGTATGTCGTGGTTTTACCTAGTCGATAGGTGAGTACTGGTGTGGTTTCTTTTCTACACCATTCCATTTCTTTTATTTTGCTTCTTTATCCTGTTTCGGTTGTGCTAGCAGGTCTCGCAGAGCTGGACAGATGGTGCAGTTGCTTACCCCAAGACTATTACGCCAATAACGGCTACTGATATGATTATCACACATACCGGGCAGTTTCGGTGCTCAATAGTATTCGAACTGGAATTACTAAGCCTTCATCTGGGGAGTGGTAACCAGAGCAAGTGTGTGTAGGTACCGGTGAATTTTCATTTGAGTGTGAGTTTATCCAACAGAAATCAATCATAACCGGAAATGGGGCCAGCATAGTTTCGTTTTGAAACTTCAAAGGTAAGTAAGAATCCAATTGTGCATCATTTAGAGTTCTTCAAAACAACTTATATAGGAAACTTTTTATTAATACGTACTGTTTCAAAGAGAAAAGTATTTTTCCATTTTTTGTCGTAGCTAGACTGTGGTTATGAAACTGCTGGTACTGTAACAACTAACGAATATATTGAGGATATATGCTCGACAATACGACCAACAATATCAAATCATCCACTGTGTTTAGTCAAAGTGAATATTTGTAATCACTGTTATGTTTTATACATATTGTCACGCGAGCATCGGAACACCCTATAGAGTGGGCGACAGGAGACGGGTCGGCGTTCGCCCCGCCCCCTCGTTTGTCTTATAGCGTTAAGAAGGGATGGTTAGGAGAGGGATGTCGGGCCCCTGAGCCGTCTCTTTACCCTTCTCCTAGGTTCTGGAAACTCGGGACATTCAATCTAATCGAGAACCTTCTAGATCGGCAAGCGGACTCTATATAAGCAACACGTCGTGCAAGGGGGAGTCAGTCAGTGCTTGACGTGCTAGTGAAGTAGCGCCGTGTTAGTGGAAGAGAAGACTGTGCGACGGAAGAATTTACGTAATTGTGTACGTGCATCGGAGTATTGTCCTTAATTACCAGTGCAAGTGAAATTGTAACGGACGAACTGGTGAATCGTAATTGTGTGCATTACGTAATTTTGTGTAATTGGCAAGAGTTTAACTGGAAGTCGGTGGAAATAAAGAACATTTTTGAGTGGTGAAATTGGACTTTTCATTTCACGAACCCACAAAGTCACAATATATTATTACTCACAAAAACTTCTTCTTTAACTTTCCTAGTTGAGCCACTACCGTGGTGTAATGTGATTCTTGTTCCTCTATCCCATCAAGGTCGGGCCTGAGGAACCGAAGCTTTGGACCCGATAGAGAACCAGGATGAGTGATCAGCCCAATGCCTGGTGTGAAGGTGAAGAAAGTGGGTGATAGTATGAGGGCGAGAGGAACGATAGGAAAGATGGAGAAGTTGGTAGAATGCTGATGAGGGAAACCGGAGGACTCGGAGAAAAGCCGTCCCGGCAACATGTTGTCCACCACAAATCTCACTTTGCAGTCACCTGGGATCGAACCCTGGAGCCTTGTTGAGGGCCAAGCTGTCTAACTACTCCGCCATGCCGCGGCCACTCACAAAAACAAGAAAACCAAAAACACTTACTGTATTGTGTAAGGCCATATGAGCTTCTTTCTTTATAGTTTTAATGTTCTTTTTCTTTTTAACATATCGATAGTATGTCGCAAACTACAACGATACTGTTGTAAATGCATAGGAGGCTAAAAGGATAAAGAGTGACATAGTTTTACTGAACGCTCTTTGGCTGCTGATTAGTGGAGTAAACTTCATAGGTCCACCGAGAACCGCCTCTCTCTACACCAATCAGCAGCCTATGAGCCTTACCTTAATGCATGTCAGTCTCTCTCTTTTTCATCTCCCATGTCCTTAAAGCAGGATCGTTCCAGTTTGCGACAGATTGTAAAATCAATGGCTCGGCTATTTACATATCTGACATTAGGTTCTCTACCTTTCGTATTCTTTTAAAACTTGGCAACAGAAAATTCAATATATACAGTTTATTATGTCGACTCAAAACGTTTTAGTTATTTTTATGACAACAAAAAATAATTAAAATTATCTCGCGGGAAAGGTGGTTAGCACATTTCCTTAAACCATTCATGTTTCATTTTCGATTCAAGATTTAAATTCGAAGTATATTCAATCATTGACTTATATTTTAACCTGGGCTGTTCACAAGTACCCACATACAGACGCTTAGTTTAGAAACAATATTTTTGTGGGATAGGGAACCTCAAAACGTGTATTTCTGACGATATCTCGAAATTGAAGTGGCGAAATACAATGCTTTCTCTAGCTGCCATTCATTCTAAGTGGTAAGTTAGTAAAATGTTATACCTCGGCTTTAGAACAGCATTTGACGTCCTAATATAAACCACATGCACAATACAGAATACTATTAAAACATATTGGTTGCGCCTTTGTTATGCCTAAGAATTGATTAGCACAACTCTGTATTTTATCATTCGTTGTGTGCTCATGTCACCCTTATTAATTTCTTTTGCCTATTTTCTTCGTTTCTCTCGTTTTCATCGTGTCTGTGGAACTTCTTTAAGAATTAAAAGCAGTTTTTGTTTTTGCTGGCGTGCTGCAACATTTTTAATTTTATGATAAAATATATATTTTAATGCCCAATGACATTATATGGGAAGATAAAAGTATAAGATGCAGAGAATACTTCATTTAATGCGCAAACGATATCCACATTTTACTTAAGTATAGCCTCTCTTATATATTTAAGAATTCCAATAAATTGCTACTCCAATTAATGCTCTGACATCTGAATAGCCCATTTTACTTTTTCACTTGGCACATGCGTTTATCGATTTCTAAAGTTGTTCTTGTTGTTTTCAAATGCTAGGCTTTAGCAATGAAGCCATTAGCTCTCTTGCTCTCCAATATTTCTGTGTAGTGGATCTGGCAGGTAGGGCTTCACAGGTTAACAGATGTTCTTCAGTCATTTCCTCTTCTTTGTTGCACAGAGGACAATTTGGACTTGTATAAATTCCTATTCTGTGTAAGTGTTTGGCCAAATAATCATGTTCCGTAAGTAATCTAAAATTTGCTACTGCAGCTTTACGTGGGATTTCTGGAATAATTTCTGGATTTCTAATTAAAATGTTAATTTTTTATATTTGGCTTTGTTATATATTGATTGTTTTTTTATAATTTCTTTTGACTAATATTTCTATGGATGTAAAGCGTAAGTTTTTACTTTTGTTCTGAGTTAAATTTGAACCATTTTTGGCAAGAAAATTCTCTGATTCATTTCCAGCAATTCCACAATGTGCAGGTATGCACTGTAATATAGTTCTTTTCTGTAGTTTTTAAAGTTGTTAGATCATTTTGTGACATTCTTTAATTTGGAGTGACCTCATTTTATATGAACTTATTGCACATAATGCTGCTTTAGAATCAGAAAGTATGACAGCATTTTTGAATTTAACTATTCTGTATAGAAGGTGTTGGAGTGAAATATGAATAGCCGTTACTTCTGCATCAAAATTTGTTGTGTGGTATCTTGCTGGTTGATAGAATGAGAACAGTGCACACTTAATTCCTGCTCCTGAGTTGTTGTCCAAGTTGGATCCATCTGTGTAGATATGTAACCATTCTTCAGGCGGGTATCTATTGTTCAAAATTTCTAATGCTAATTTAGATTTCTAAAGTTGAAGATCTATTAGCCTGCTATAATAATGTGAGCATGCACTTAAACTACCTGCTATTCTTACATGTGTGTCCTCCCCCAGTTTCTATATCAGCTTTAGCTACCATAATGCATTCTGTTTTATTTAAATATACGAATACATCTTTGTGTATTTCTGCAACGGTTTGTTGCACTATCACGCGTATCCATCCTCGGCAACTGTCACTTAGACATCAGCAAACAGATAGGTACAAGGAATACCTGTATGTTATATTCACAGGACAGTTTCATTCATTTATCCCAAAATATTCTTATAAAATCTTATTTTACTCTCTACTCCTTGTTAATCGAAAGAAAAACGTTCTTTACATATTTACACAGTTCGTTTTACGTTATGAAAGAATACAGTAGATAAGATATAGTCAGCTTCTTTTTTTAAAAAAAAGGTATGTTTCTGTGAATGCCAAGAAGTTTCGTTCCCTTTGCACGACAATGAGCAAAAGCTAAGAGCGACTTTGGAGTTGAGCTAAGTTTGCGAATTTGAACATTCAACCCAATACCAATGAATATCTGTAAAATACTTAAATTCATAAAATGATAACTGTAAGTTTTAACTATATTTACACATCATATGAAGTAAACGTCCTTTTCTTATTGTTTACTAACTAAGCAGGTCATTCAGAACAAAGTGAATTTTACAGACTACTCCCAGAAAATTTATGATAATTACATATTTTATTTCTGATTTAAATATCTTAAATATAGCTATACAATATTCTAAGGGAAATTGTTAGGCTGTTTTGTGACAATCAAAAGTATCCAAAAATATGTCATATAAAAGACATTCATGTCACATCTTTGGAAGATGCTGAACGTAAATAACATTTTGATATTTACTGAATATTTAATTTTTATTTACAATTATCACATACACAAAGCTTTTTGTCCAAAAAATGCAATTTTTTAATTCAGGTCCTCAAAACATGAATTCCGTTGAAATCTGTTATGAAGCTCTTAACTGCTAGGTGCGTTTTTAAGGAAGTAAAACTAACATTAATTATATCGAAGTATGTTGTGGTAGTGCGGGTACAGCTATATGAGCCAAACATTTCCCGGGTGCATCTTCGCCCTTTCTACATTTATATCACGCATTTAAGTGCAGTGGCCATATAGAAGACCATTCATTACCTTTAGAATGGTGTTAACTGGTTTACAGTTTATTCGGGATTTACCTATTAGATCACATTTACATACACATACATACATCTGGAGAGAATAGGGCTAGAGAAAAATCCCCACCTCAGACGTGAAACGATCCCGGGACATCTTGTAAGTGGTCTACTAAGCTACGGTCCGGTCCAGCTATCGCCTGTCAGACCAGACGTTTTGTGCGAACGGTAGATCCAACTAGGTCAGTTTGGAAGGATTCTTCCCTAAATATATAATTTCCTGCCTTCGTAGGAACCCACAAACTGATGTTGCACTCGCCGACCTCATGAAATGCAGACTAGAAGAGAAAAGACATTTTCGAGGGAAATCCTCCATTCTATTACAAAAGCTACTTAACCAAATGTGTTCTGGATGATAAGTCCGATAAACAACATGAATAATTTCCATGGGTAGGTCATGAATGATGCATTCCATCGAACAGCATTGGTTCGAAGAAGGTTGTGCAATGTGAAGGTTGAAAGATTAGATTGGGCAGTGTTCCAGTACACAGTCACAATGTGTACCATAAGTCTGAGCAACCCCTTATAGGGTATAGAGTACTGCGACCCACAGAAATGTATTGCGGTTATCATTCCATGGAAGAAGAGATGAGCTGAAGGAACCATAAGTAGACAAAGAGATGCATGAAATTCCCCAGTATTTCTTATTGAAATATCCGACTAACTACTGGAACTGCCTGCAGAACTCAGCATATTTATTTAAATTAAAAGCACTGTATGATTTACCTAGAGCAAAAATGCTTTTTCTGGACATTTTGTACACTAATATATTATTATTGGTATTATCTACTTCAAAATAGACTCATTTCACTCATGAATTACTCAAAACTGATGCTTACATTGGAAAAACAAAACATTTACCAAAATAAATCGTATGAAATATACCGAGCTTAACATGCGAAACACTAGGTAACAGTCAAAGGGAAAAAATAAATAGTTGCATCTCTGTATTATTTCAGTTCTTAAGGTCTTGTTTGTTTCTGCTGGATTTACAACTTTTAATCACCGGGTTGCATATAGATAGCGCAACGGATCTAGTCACGTGAAAATCTTAATGACAGTTACATAGTGAGTTAGCCATCAGATCAGCAGCTGACCTGTCGATTGCATACTGGAGAAGTGTATGGGACAATCAATAATACATATCCCCTTCACCGGTTTTACGGTGCATTACTGTTTATTAATTCATTCATTCATCTTTGACTCAGCTTCACGAAATCGAGGATATTTTCAATTATTTCCCTGCTTTGACTATTGCAATACCTTCCATTCCCTTTGGAAATGTAGAAGTTAGTCTTATATCAGAAGTATGAAATATGCATTATTTACTGCTCTCTTTGATGACACAACCATATACGTAATAATTCCAATTCATACTAAAAGTTCTGTTCTAATAAGCTCTGTCCCTTGTCTTATAATATTCTTGTGACTGCTTACTTCTCATTGGCCGCCGTCGTGCAATATATTATACTGTGATGTACAGTATTACCCTGTTTGACATCATTTATTAATATATTTTACGATAATTGTCAGAAATAATCATAAAAACCGCAGAGATTAAAAATAATATGTAACGGAATGGACTGTGAAAATCCTTATCACAATGATGGGAGGACCCTTCGGTTTACACCTCTCAGGATGACGAAAGCAAATTCAACAATTATAATTTCGTGATTATATATGTACACATACATACATTTAGCTTTTATTGCCTGTTCTTGCAAAATACAAGACTTATTTAACATCATCGACTGTGTACTTTAGCCAAACATGAAAAATATATTTCCTGAGGCGTCATGAAGAACAGTAAGGTTACCTTTCGGGTTTGTAGGCCGTGGTCCAGTAGGATTGGAATATTCTGGATCACAGCCTGCAAGCCCGGATGATAACTTTACTATTCTTCAAACATGGTAAAGTTGGAAAAGCATTCGGAAAAAAATATTCCAACGTGGCAAGGTTATGTTGGTAAGAAACAGGGTTTATGTACTGCCTGCCAACGACAAGAAGGCAAAGGGGGGAATGAAAGGGAGAGGAGCTTGAACTGTTTATCTGCTCTGTTAGTGGATCTGTTTAGTAAGAAATTAGTGCATCAGGGTACATATGAGTCAATCATGCTGCCAGATCTAATGCTTGTTGTGCAATTTACATGAACCTAGCATCCATATCATATCCGGAATGTGAGCAAGAACACAGCAAAGGTGACTACGTTACCCATTCCTCTGACCCGCTTTCTTGTGCTGGGCAGGCTGCATGTGTTGCTCACTGTGAGTAAGCAAATGTATGACATCGCTTACTCCAAATAATCCTTTCAGCTAGGTTGGATATCAGGATCACAATTTCAGCAGCTTTTTTGCGGACTGTAAAAGCAATGTCCAATGGTGAGTAATCAAAGCAGATTATTGCAGATACACGATTCAATGCATGAAACCGGAGGAAACCGGAGATCCCGGTGAAAACCCGCCCCAGCGCCGTGGTGTCCAAGATAAATCTCACTTTGCGGTCGCCTGGGATCGAACCCGGGCCGCCTTGGTGAGAGCCAAGCGGTCTAACCACTGAGCCACTACGCGACCACTAAATAACGGGGGTGATAATACCAAGAAATAATGAAGTTTCAGATTCTTAAATCCAATTCCTTTTTAATAAAATCTTTTTGAACTTAAATTAAAACGGCGTTACTTCCGGATTACCCACGTACATCAGAATATTCAGAAAATGAGTATGTGATTAATTGTACTTGTTCTAACAAAATCCAATTTGATGATCAGAACACATTACGTATTCAGTATATAACGAGGACAATGGGATGGAAAGCAGTGGCATGGAGACAGTAATAACGACTCCACGGAGAAAGAAGAAGATATTTCAGGCGTAGAAGAATTAAAATATGATTGAAGGCAAATTTGTTTAACTGCCTGCTAAGTTACTATGTGTAGAAGAAAAAAATATTTCTAGAATTATTATATTTAATTTGCTAGAGACTGTAGGAGTTCCCTGAATAGCGTAGTGTGAAATGTAGAGTCCAGTAATACCTGAGAGGGTGTAGTGGCAATGAGATATCACTGCTATTAAACTACAGAGGAAACATGTAAGAAACTCGCATCACAGCTTTCATTTAAATATTTAAGAGTTCAAGAACCATTGCGCGATTTATACTAGTCACTGTCACTAAGTGTGTCTGATATGAAGTCTACTGGATGTTATGACAACACCGTTCTTGAGAGTGCAATAGACGCAATTAAGAGTTTCTCAGTGCACCGTATAGCAGTGTTCATTAGTTGAGGCGATACACTTTTCCTGTGAATGGAAAATGAAGATGATTTAGTGATTGTAATACCCGATTTCTCCAACAGATGTTAGGACTTAACACGGCTGTTAATCTGTTTAGCAATAGTTGTAACGAAATTTGCATTTCATCAACAAGTGTTAGCTTAACAATCGTGTTAAACCTCTTGTTAAACTAACAAGTCATATTTCTCTTGTTAAGTCATTAACAATAAAATTGTGGAACTATCAAGATGGTGAGCGTGAACCCAGCTTTCGTAATAGAGAACGGCCTATGAGCAGAAATAATATTAGGATCTATCAGAAGAAGATTTTCTACAGAGGTATAGAGTGCCGAAACAAGTTGTTATGAAGGTTACTGAGGAAGTACAAGAGAGGTTAGAACATGCATCGAATAGGAATATACCAATCTCGCCTTTTCTTAAAGTATTAACAACATTCCGATTTTATAATTCACTGAATTATGTGGACAATACACTGTGTACCTCCCGTCTTGAAAAGTTCAAATCTCACGGCACTTCTGTCCTTTTCCGCACCTCGTTTTAAATTTACGTAATATTGTAGTTGCTTCGTACTTCTGGTTGATATATTTGAATTCGAATTAACTCATTTATAATATTTTCCCATGTCACATCTTTCTCTTTCACATTTACCGCAGCCGTCCTCTTATTTTCCACATTATTTAGTAGTAGTTAATTGAACTAACAATTCTTTCTCGATTGGTGACAAATTTGTTCCACGGTTTCTCTTCTGATTTTTTTCACCCACCATTTTTCAGCTGTGTGTAAATGAAAATAAAAACAAAAGCGTATCGCAGTACGTTCAGAAAATAATACGATTCATCCATAGCCTTCTATATCTGTAATATTTAGAACTCTTACGGTGTTAACACGTGTCTGTTAACATATAAAGGAAACAAGTCGGTGAAATGCAAGAATTTTAACACTTTTACTAACACTGTAACAATTGCTACGTTACATTTGTTAATGTCAACTTTAACATCTGTTGATGAAATCGGGCATAAGGGATTTAGGACATTTGGGCTTGCGAAGATAATTCATAATGTTAAATTTCAATTATGTTGATGCATTGCGAATCTGCGACATTTTTCTAGTTACCTCAAACGGCTTAGTTTGGTATTACCTTTCTGCTTTACAATATTCTACACATTGTTTTCCGAACCCTGTATAAAATGACAGGCTTCCTCTTTGCTAATAGAAATACGGCATCTCATGAGCTCTGATTCTCATATATACGTTTCTTTAGGTTCAGGAAGATTTATTTTTTCCATATTCACAACTTTGATATCTATTTTAGAGTCTAAAAGAACAGGAGTTTTAATTAAACAACGCCTCTCTCGAGTTTTATGGCGTATTTTATATTTCTGTTAATATCCTGTAGAAGAGACAGTATAGTATCATTCTTGTTGCTTTTGTTATTCTCATGAAGCTCGTGATGTTCCATAGAAACGATTGTGTTGACGCCATCGACCAGGGAAATTAAAGGCCTAGTCCCTTGTATGTGCAAGAACTCTGCCGTGACAACACGAACTGTCGTGAGAGCAAGTGTAATAGTAAATTGTGTTTTTTGCACATAGGAGGTTTGATGTTCTTAGTGAAAATGTATACACTGTGATTCATGTTTGTCAATGAGATACAGCATGAAACTGACTTACACTCTGCATTGTCACAAATGTTGGATATTTCGTTCACTTTAAGCCACTTTATAAGTTAGTAAAGTTGCATTTTCAGGCTTCAGCTACATTGTTACATAAACACTTCTAGAAATTTAAATAATAAGAATAAGTTATATGTAATAGCGTGCAGAGGGAGCAAAATAATATAGAGAATGAATCACCTAAACCTTGCACCGCTAATATATGAAGCAAAGTTTTACTGCTGCCTGCTCTGAAATTTCTGCTGAAATGCTAGAACATGTGCAGAAGTCTTACCACAGGAGACTGGAAGCTGGTATTGAACCTGCAGGTTGCCATTTTGAGCACAAGCTTTGAAAGTCCAATTTCTCTTTACCTGTCAGGTCCCACAGAGACAGTGCACTCCCTTTTGTTTGACTTTAGTTTGCGCTACCACAGCTAGTACTGTCCACCCACGCAAAGTAAGTCCCTGAAAGGAATGTGCCATCCAGTGCCATCCTTATACAGTGGGAGGAGAACGAATGTGTGTAACAGAGAATGCATGCTACACAAGGAGTAGAACCGTTATAAAACATGCGCCCTGTTCACTTTGTACACTAAAACGGAGAAGATTTATTCACAAAAGTAGAAAACGTCAGAATGTTTTTGAATGGTCTGTAACTGAACTGACAAGGGGTGTCATAAATCTATCCAGGGAGGGTGTGGAAGACCTCCTCCATTCCCTCTGCGTCTCAGGCCCCGGAGACTTTCTTTGCTGTGGTATACTGTGCAAGTGTCAGTGTGTAAAGGTTTAAAAAATAAGATACCTCGTGAACTACTGGCACTAGAATCCTGCGGAAAACACCATTAACATCCTAATTTATCGTACTTTTGAATTCTTAATGTAATTAGGCATTGTTCCATTTAAAAAGTGTCTATTTGCTCCAAAAATACTCTTAAGTGTTAGTAAAATCTCTTTATAGGCTAAAACTACGAGCCCCTAACTCCCAAACAATGCTGTGGAAACCGCACATGAATAGCACTTTTCATTTCGGAAATATTGGCGGTGAAAGTTTTAGGTGATTCACCCTGTAGACTTGCCAACTTTCTGAAATTTAAAACCGTAAGCATAACAATTTTCCAATGACATCACATTCACAATATGTAACATTTTGAATGCAATAAATGTAAAATTATTACATGAAAAACAAATGGAGATGCCTTTTTATAAGAATCTTTGATGACTGTCAGTACTGTTTGATTGTTACATGCTGAAATGTATCCTAATGCCACAATACATGCCAAATAAAGCAATGAACGCAAACTTCAAGGCTATATACAGATTTCTAGTTAATATTCATCTCATAAACTGTCAACAAATAAAATGGATAACTACTATAGAAAGCGAAGAAGATAAGCAATTTACGTCGTGAAGTTGACTTAAGAGTTTTAATTGGTAAATGTTCGCGCCATTTACTGTTGGTTACTGAAGCCACAGGGATACAATCAAATTTTAATCCACAAGATATGCAATTTTGTATCAGTCCAATGAAGGAGAACCATGATTGTAATGAGCAGACATGGAGATAAGCTCTGGCCTATTGTAGCACCATGTACCAATTGGAGCAATACATTGATTCTATAATCTTAAATTGCATTGCAATATAATAAGGCTTTATCATTTGTGTTGAAAATGTGTAAAAACTAAAAACAGCCCACAAAGCCGCAAAAGCACCTCTCTTGTCATGAAGTGTAAAATAGTTTAAACATATTGTCTATGTTACAACGAACGAAGGAAAAAACATATATTTTTATGAACTTGATAACACGAAAAGTGTTATACATTGCGTTCACTTGACTTTATTTATTATCTCTCGCTCACACAAACTGTTCTCACGAAACGTTATTCTGTACTAGGTACCTTTTGTTAATTGGGATCAACATTCAGTACACATTTGCACATTCCTTGTAGGTATATGAACTATAGAGTAAGATTTAAGGAACCTCAGGTTTAAAAATAAAAGAAAGGTTCGCTATGTTGATGCCACGACCTTTGTAGGAATAACAGAGAAAAATGAAAATGATTTAACACTTGCAAGTACTATAAGTATTTTAAAATTTAAACCAATAACAAAGGATATTTCTTTAATTTTTAGCGGCACAAAACGCTATTTTACATAAACCGCGTCCTTTAACCAAATTTAAACTTCTACGTACTAAACTTTTATGTACTGTTTACAGCTTTTTCATTACAGAAACATTATTCAGAAAGAAGAGGCCATTATTATTGATATTATTACAATAATTATCCATTATTCTAGAAACTATTCCTCAGAACGTTTATTGTTCTGTGTATACTATTTAGTATTTGTACCGTAGAAATTTCAATAACATTGCGTTGTAAATGCAGCGGGAACAAGGGAAAACAGTAGGCTTAACTGATAGTCAGTTCTTTAAAGACGATACGTAATGGCCTTAAGTTTCCGTTCTCATTGCATGAGTCACAGGGGGGGGGGGGCAGAAATACCTAATATGACTTCCCATTTGGGAAGAAGTACAACAATTTTAACATTGCAACCATAATAATGAATATTATAGAAACATTTTTGATATTTTACTTATTCTGAGTAGTAAAATATCATATACTTCCTACGACTTACCAGTTATACAAGTCATTCAGAATGAAGACGATTTGAGAGCCGATTCTCAGAAAATTTAATATACACTCTCCCTACATTTTTCACAAAGATTACATAAAGTTATGGTACTTTAATGAAAATCATTGTGGGCATTTTTGAGAAAAAGCAAAATTTGTCAAGACATTTTCGAATGGAACGTAGATTGGGATTAGAGGTGTTATTTTCTTGAAGTCATTCGTAATCAGTTGGTATTTAACCTTCACAGAGCTTGTATAGCCTCTTTATAAACATGTATTGTTGCTTTTGGATTCATGTCGTTCCAGAGCGTGTATTTCTCAAGAAATCTTGGTATCTAACTTGTAGGTGTATGACCGAGCGGGATGGCCCAGGCGGTTTCGTCCGTGGCCCGCATTCAGGAGGCCCGGGTTCTATTCCCGTGGCCGCGTACCTGAACCATGGGGTTTTTTCGGAGGTTTTCCCGGCTCGCCAGGCGAATGCTGGGTAGGTTAATTACATTTCCCGTATTTCCTGTCTCTCCATTTCATTTGCATATCATCACATCATCTCTCAGCTGTTGGTTTCTTTCATTGTGGAAGTGTCGGTGGGTGTCTCGGTGATGCATGACAGGATGATATGCCCTGGGTAAAACTTCCTCCTCCGAAAGGACGGTCTCCGAACCCGGTCTGGTGGTGGGGCTACTTCCGAACTGCAGTAGGATGGGATGTCCTTTGTTCTGGCCTGTCGGGGAGTTTCCAGCTTGTAAAGTGTACGGACCGTAACCATACCGTTTTCACTGACGTGGCTTCTTTGGACAGCCGCCCTTCTGCTTCATCCCGAGGGTGCCCACTGGGGGTATTGGTACAATAGAACACCTGTGTACCTCCGTGCCGAATCCCCTCCTTAAAGCAGTCCAGTCCAGTGGGGGTATTGTAACCTTTGTACTTACCCTAAGTTTGTATAAAGAAAGTATATACAGTTTGCCACAGCAAAGAAAGTTCCAGGGGAATAATTCCCAAGGGGGATTAGAGATTGTTCCGATAACTTGCCTGGTAGTTTTATGACACTTTAGGTCAGTTCAGTTACAACCCACTCAAAAACATTCACCTTTTGTGAATAAATCTTCTCGGTTTTAGCGTACTGAGTGAACAGAGAGCATGTTTGCTTTTTTTAAATGGTTCTACTCCTTGTGTAGAATGCGTTCTCTGTCACACCTTGTCGCACCGTGTAAAGGTGGCACACTCCTGTCACAGACTTTCTTTACGTTGGCGAACAGTAGAAAAGTAGTTTTACTGGGGTCATTTTATTCGAGTTATTACAAAACATTTAGTGCATTGGACATCACTTGTACATGTATATTTACGGTAGAAGTTAAATGTGACAAAGAGAAACAAGGAAAAGAAGACAAAAAAGAGATGAAATGTATCTGGATAAATGAACAAATTTTACTTGGCTTCAGCCAGGGAATAGCCTTTGTTTAACCACGTCCTCTGTCCTCCATTAGATTCGAACATGTCAATCTGCTTTTAGCAGGACTAAGAATGGTTAATTATTCGGTACTTCTCCCACATTGCATATTCCGTCGAAATATGTATCTAGTCTTCATCCCTATCATGGAATGAATTAACCCTTTACCCCACGGAAGGTGATTGAACTCTATGATGAATTACCGTCATGAAAGGGAACAGTTCACACACACACACACACACACACACACACACACACACACACACACACACACAGAGAGAGAGAGAGAGAGAGAGAGAGAGAGAGAGAGAGGGGGGGGGGAGATTGCCTTATACAGAAACTGTCGATCCGAATGCATCACCCCCACCCTACGTATGGAGTTATTATAGCTCGTGTTTTGTGTTTGTATCGTACATATGTTACCTGCATTTTGATCATTTTTGCGTCAATTTGTATACCTATGCACTTTATAATGCGCTGACATGGACACGGCTATTCAAATGAAATATGCAATAAACTCATCGCTGTGAAATGATTCCCAGTTCACATATTCACAGCAATTTATTCATTATTAAATTTTATTTACTACATGCAAATGTAATGCATGCACCAAAACTAAGTGTACAGAGTCTATTAAAAAAGGTGTCTAGTTTGAAGTATTTCAGGTTAATCGTTACTGTCTTTTCGCATGTTTGAGTCCAGCGGATGTTTGAAAATGTTTGTATATGTGTTACGTTCACATGACTTTCCACAAAATTCCTCTAAATATATTCCTACAAAAGCTTATTCCTCTAACTTCTTGTTAACTCATATGAACTTTCAATTCACATCTACACATTTTTGTAGTTTGCATTAAGTAAAGCGAAAATCTAATTTTAAAAGAGCTTACAATGTGATGACTGAAACTCCATACCGCTTACATAAGCATAATAAAAGAAACTTTAAAAATCTAATGTGTTTTACTTACATTACCTTCTCTACTCACTCTTGTAACGTGTTCCCATTATTCTACCGTCTACTTCATCTTAATCGAGTTAGAATTCCTTGTGGACGGAATAGGAATACAATACAGTACTTACCCTTTAAGCGATAGTCAAACCTTGTAAGAGCTGATCGCTATTTGATGGCTTTGAAATTCCGTTCTCCTTGCACGACTACGAAGAAATAAACGAATAACAACTTTCTATTTGATAATATTGGAAGTATTTGAAAATTTAAAACAATGTAATTGAATATCTCAGAAATACAAATTCTTCAAAGTTTTTCATTTGGCATTCATAATTTATATGCTTTAACGAGGTCTAAATTTTATTACCAGTAATATTTTGTGTATTCCCTACGGTTTCCATTTAGGTATGCCAAAGTCTCCTATATGGCTTTAGAGTCTGTTTACAGAAAACTCAACATACACATTTAAAGTGGCATGAAAATATTTACCAGAAAACTATAGAGATACCTCATTGCTATTTTCTGGCTATAAAATGTATAGAAATATAATACTTAATAGGTTATCAAAAATAACAGATGAATTATTAATAGAAGAACAGATAGGTTTCAGGAAAAGTAGAAGTAGACAAATAATTGAGAAACCTGGAAACACATATACCCTTTATAGATTTTTAAAAAGCCTTTGAAACGTTATGCAGTGTAAAACTTTGTGAAATATTACAAAATAAAGAAATACCAATATACATAATAAATGCAATTATAAATTTATATGTAAGAACAACAATTAGAATAAACAATCGTGAACCTAAAATTATTCCAAAAAGAGTTAGGCAAGGTTTTCCATTTCCAAACACTACTTTTAATTTATATTTCTACGAAATGATCAGATCAGGGAAACAACAAACAATGGGGTCAAGAATAGTAAAGACAGTGCTATTTGTAGATGACGAAATACTGATAGCCAAAAGTGAAGTTGAGCTTTAAATAATAACATACAAATTAAACTTAATATTAAAAGCATATAACATGGAAATTGCAAAAGAGAAAACTTGCAGTTATGGCATTTAAAAGTACCCAGTCGGTCCGGTCTAAAATAATTAAAGAAAATAAAACAATGAAGTAAGACAAAGGTTAAAAATAGAAGAATTAAACAAAATAATAACAGAATATGGAATAAATTTGGAACAAAACTAGGAAATAATACCAACAAACAGGATAATCCGTGCAGCATATAATTACAGACCCCAAGGACATGAAAACCCAGGACGTCTGAGGAAAAGATAGACACAACAAGATTTAGGAGTCGGAACAGGCTAATAACTGCCTAAATATGAAGCAGAAGAAGAAGAAGAATGAAAATATCTTCATAATTATAAAGATAATATAAATTAATCAAAATCCTTAGAGCGACGTTTGAGAAACTAAAAGTTTTGTAAACATTTTCCATGTGGAGGGTAATTTTAAACATTTTCTTTTTATATTATTGGAAAAAGCTAAAGTTAAGTGCAATGTTTAGCATTTAAGCATTCTTTCGTTTTTGTTATGCTGTGCATGCATGCACGCACACAGTTTTTACTCAAAGACCCTTTTGTTTAAATTCACGGAATCTCAAAACGTGTATCAATTTCAATAGAATATTTGGGTGGAATGTAATACCTTCTCTACCTGCTACGTACGTGGTAGTATGATCGTGGTGTCTATAATTTCAAGTTTAGATGAACTCAATTAGTATATTGATAACAATTTGTTGTTACCCGCCTCGGTAGCGTGGTGGTAGATTGTCGGCATCACGTTCAAGAGGTCCCGAGTTCGAATCTCGGTTGAGTTGAGTTACCTGGATAAAGTTCCTCCCGGGGGTTTCCCTTGTCCTGATACACGAATGTCGGGTAAGTCTAAGCTCCATGGACGCCGGATTCATTTGAGCATCATTTCACCAATTTCATTCATCGTCAACGATATGACTTAACGTTGGAGGACGAAAATTACCAAAGAAACAGCAATTTGTTCCCACATACGTTACCATTACTACTCATTTTGAACCTGTTGGATATTAAATATTCCATTAGTTATTGACAGATATTGATTAAGCTGGAATTTCTGAAAAATTAATGTATTAACGGGATGTGATGCTGAAACGTATACCTCTGTATTCATTACCACATTTTAATAACTTTAGGCTATAGATCATGATTTGTGTTGTATTTTATGCTTGTAAAGAGTAATATTTACTTCAGAACAAACTGAATGTAAATAATCACATATTACTGAGAAATGAAATTTGCGTTCAAAATTAAAGATAAACGATTGTTTTAAAATTTATAATTTAACCTAAACTGAATTTTCGAATTAATTTCATGAAAGCCTTAACGGTTGAGATATAAATAAAAGGTTAAATGTTTTAAAATTCTCTGTTATTTTTCTACTGTTTATCTACTTAACTATAACACTCCATCCAAAATTTCGATACAAAGATTTGAGCTCAACTTCACGTTTAGAGTGTTCCTGAATTAAAAAAGGTTCGTGTGCGGTGTTTGGGATAGGAGAGGAGAAGAGATAGAAGGAGAGAAAGAGGGAGAACAGACATAACAGCATACATAATAGAAAACGAAATGTTCCATAACTACCAAGCTTGGTATTTACGCTCAACTTCTTTCAAAGATGCTGCATGAAGATTTTCAAGAGAGTCTCCAAGCCCAAACTATCCTAGAACATTTTTGTTATTTTTCTCAATAAATACTCTTGCAATTAGTATTATTACATCATGTATCAATAGATTTACATCTATAACTTACATTTTTGTGGTGGGGCGGGTAGGGTTAGAGGCTGTGAAGCCTTTACTTTCTGTATAACTTTTGTGTAATTATTGTTAGACGTAATAGACAAACTATTACTACACAAAATATCCAGATGTCGTTAAAATACACAATTGGTGACAAAGAAAACTTTTTGGTGTTACCATTTCCAAGATATGCTTTGTTATTGTTTTGGATGTTGCAATTCGTATACCTTTTTCAAGCTTAAGTTCTTAGTCATTTTTAATCATGGGTATACAAGATCATGTAGCATCATCATCATCATCATCATATACCGAGTTTCTTTTTAAATGACCTGTGAAGCGAAATTTCGATGAGATGATTTGGAATGAAGGTGGATGCAGATTAATTTATCATCTTTGGTGGCGATCTTGAAGAAATCTAGAAGTTGCCCCTGCAATTCTGGATAATTAGGCGCATCTGTAATTCTTGAACGATGAGATCTTTTTCTTTCCCAAGCTCGTGGTAACGGGCTGAGAAACTATTTCAACTTTTGAAGAATGAATAATACTTTTCTTGTTAAAAAATGGAAACTTAATTCCTCATAAACATTTTTTAATTCTTTGATACAATTACAAATATTATTAATGTAGTATTTTTACAACCATCGATAGATGCCACGATGAATTATTTCTTTTTTGCGCACACGCTACTTATACATTTTTGATGCACACACAAAATTGTTTCTGATACACTCGGAGAGATAAATATCCACACGTCTTACCCCTAAGACTTTCATAAGTAGAAGAACAAAATATTTTAAAACATTTAACAACTTATCCTATTACGTTGTCATGGTTACACTCCTTCCTACTTTACATTCCTTATTTATTTTATTACAAATACTAATCTCTTTGTCTATTTTAAACAAAACGTGAAATATCTAAAATAACTGCTACACCTGACCATCATTTTGGTTTACCATTGACACCTACCAGAAACATGTAACTATATAACGAAGGTCTTCCAAATTAACAAGAAGTACAAGAATATACACTTGTCAAAATGCTTCAAAAGAGAGTGAGTAGGGAAGGTCATATGAGTGCAGCACTTCAAAGTTTCATTTGTATAGATTACTTAAACCTCTATAGTTAAACATAACTTGAAAAACAATTGGTGATGTTATTACATAATGTTAACATTGGTTTTTAATGATTTTCACTGTTAAATAATCTCACATCACTACCACATGCTCTGTGGAGAACAACGAACGATTCTGCGAGAATCGAACTCATCACCTTTGGGTTGAGCAGCCCAAACGCTGGCAACTCGACCACAGAGGTTGTCTCGTGATTCTCATTCAGATTATTTTATATACCATTTCACAGTTTTTCTTTTACTGGCAAATCATAGAATCAAGTTAACGAAAACTAATAAATTGAATGTAAATGTTCGAGGTCCCCTTCCTATTCCACAATGCACGATATCTGATGACAGAAGCAAATCACTATTTATTCCGCTTAGTTGCAGAATAATTTCATTTTATCGCTAGATTACGTTTCAATTACTAAATAAATAATTAATTATTCCAGTAATTAAAAAATACAGCACGCATCATGAGACTTCTTCTATTTCCATCCATGTTGTAATTAAAAAGGTATTTAATGAATGTGGTTTGGCATATAAAACAGATTGAAATTAACTAAATCTGGAGGGGCGAATTTATTTTCATCGCATACTCATTGGATTATGGACCTATGATGATTTTAATGTAATAAATACTATAAATATTTTTCCGTTCTCCCTCGGTAACGCTAACTTATGGCTCCACATACAACTTTTAAGTTACACGTGGATTTATTCCTAGAATATATTTAACGGAAATGTAATTAGGAAGAATAATATTCCAAGCAGAATGCCCAGGAGGAAAGTGTTAAGGGACTTGACACTATGACGTCTTAATAAACCATTCCCTACCAACCACAGTTAAATGTGTTTTTTTTTCTTTTTGTTCCATTACAGTGGTCAAATCGGCGGCCGTTCTCCTTTGGAACATATCGATGTGTTAACTCGTAATCATTACATCACGCACACATTCGAACCCTCATTCATACTTCCAGACTCTGGGGCAGATGGGAAATCATCTTGGTTGGAGAAAAATCCACACCCTCCAGCCGGGACTAGAACCCGGAACCCCTAGCATGGCAGGCAGGTGCTCTACCGACTGAGCTACAGGGCCAGTCAGTATATTGTTGTGTGCAGACCATCACGAGTTAGAGTTCTAATTGTCATCAGTGACTCATGGGCACTGTCGTGTGTGTATAGTCCAGAGGTGCTCAATTGGAAGCATGAGAGGAAGGTAGAAATCACCTCCTTCCACAGAATGACTCTCTTAACATGGTTAATGAGTTCCAGTGATGGGACTGCGGTGTCATTTTTACGTACAGGAAATAAAAGGCGTACACACTCATCCACCTCTGACTGCTAAGTCATTTTCTCGTTGTCTTGGTCACTGGTGGGGGTAAAATAATATGTGTAGGAGAAGCAAGCACTTACTGCATTGTTGAGCACCCCCGGTATAGTCCATTTTATATTTGGACTGACATCTCAATTAAGGTGCTCACAGCAGCAAAGAGCGACCAGCTTCCACCACGTATTTACTCTACGTGGAGAGGATATTCTGATGCCTTTGGTTAACGTGCAGTAAATCATTTGATAGGAGCTAGTTCCGCTTCACTGCTGTGAGCACCTTAATTGAGATGTCAGTATAATTTTGAAATGAACTATTCTAAATTTTGAAATGAACTATTCTAAATTTTGAAATGAACTATTCTAAATATTGATGATCGTTGAGAGTAATTAACTTAGCAGTATGCCTTAGCCTGCTAATTAGCTTCTGTAACGTAGTTTTCTTAATTACTTTCTCCAATACTCACCTAAGGAAAGTACTATATTCCAACCAAAAGACTATAGGCTTATCAATAGTTCACTAGGAATGCAACCTTTGAGCTATCAAAATAAGTGTGTACATTTGAGGTTTGTGTTCGAACAATATGACCCAATCAAGAAAAGTCGGATCCGTACCAAACGTAAACATTTTGCTTCTTCTTAGGAACATTTGAAGAATATCCCACAAAACAAAACCAACTTTTACACTGAAAGAATTTCATAAACTTTGATTCTCAAGTCCAACAATTCTGACTAAAATGCTGTATGTTTATGCCTAATAAAAGGCATATCTTGACTAGCCTGTAAAGTTCCCCTTATTCTGAATTAACCTGGCATACCTTTGTGTTACTATATACGGTTAGTGATAGAAAAACAGCACTATAAAAACTTTGCACACCCTGTTACATACAATATTTATGCCAGTAAATATTTACTATTGGTTTGAATTTCTCAACACTTTTAATCATGTTGTTCTTAAGTGTTAAGTCACAATTTTCTTGTCGCCTGTGTTGCAATGAAAAGACTGGAATTTAGAGCTAACATACGACCTCCTTCTCAAGTATCTGACTATTACTTCACCCCCCTTTACTTCCCTCCCCAGTACTCGAAACATACACTACTGTTTTTGAAAATTGCAACATAAAGAAGGAAACGCATGAAATCATTGAATTTAATATTGCAGGTTAGGTACATGACAAGCAGCAAATGATAAACTTTTAAAATCTGTACATGAGCTTTGAGCCCTAATATTCAGTATTACGTGTGTCCTCCATGAGGTGCAATTAGAACTGCCGTGTCATTACATCAAAAATGTTCTGAATACGTTCCTGAGGGATTTCCCTCCACACAGTTTGTATTCGAGCCCACAACTCTTTGACACCAGTTATTGGAGGACCATGACGCACCAGATACCGACCAACCATATCCCAGATATGTTCGATGGGCGACATGTCAGGCGAACGTGCGGGCCAGGTAAGCAATGGTACCCGACGCCCTTCGAAGAAGGCTTGTACATTCCTCGCAATATGTTGCCGAGAATTTTCCTGTTGAAATATGGCCTGAGGAGATTCCTGAAGCAGGGGGAGTTGTTCAGGCTCTATAACCACTGATAGGTACTGGTTGCTGTTCAAAGTGTCCTCAACTTGTAGGAGGCGAGATCGGTTGTTGTAACCAATGGCGCCCCAAATCATCACACCTGGTGTTTGTCCGCTATACTGTTGAACAATGAAGCCCTCCAGGTTGCGCTCACCACGGTACCGTCGGACACGTTAGCGGCCATCACTGTAGGACACGTTGAAGCGGGACTCTTTTGAAAAGATTTCATTTTGCCACTCAGCAGCTCAGTGACGGTGTTCACATGCCCATTGCAGTCGGAGGAGTTTGTGGTTTCTAGACAATGAAAGCCGCCATAATGGCATGCGTGCAGCCAATCCAACCTGCAGCAGACGGCGACGAACTGATGATCAGACTAGCTCACACCTGTTGCAGTGCTTCAGCGTCGAGCCAGCACTGTGGATGAAGCTGTACGGTCCGTTATGGCCATTCGGACAAGATGACCACCATGCCGTAATGTGATTCTTCGTGGTGCAGCTCCCGCTCTTCGCTGTGTACGACCTTCAACTATCCACTGTTTCCACACACGCATCACTGTTGTAGCAGCATTCCCTGTACAAGCCGAAATGTTACGGTATGACAAATTCATTGACATGAGGCCGTCGCTCTTAAACACACTAAAAACTCATCGGTCTGACACAGTACAATTGGCGTTTGCCCAGGTATCAGCCAACCACACTATTTTATCTAAGTTCTTATTGAGCATTTCTCTTAAAAACAAAGCCCTTACAATATCTGACTTTTCGAGTATCAGTTTTTTTATTTACTTTTTTCAACTGAAATCCCAGATCATAGAGGAATTTGCTGCCTTCAAATGGCTCAGCTTCTTTAAGAGAATAAAGAAGCTTACGTGTGGTACGATGCTCCTTTTGGATGCAATAACCATAGATGTGCCTTCTTATGGCGTCTTAATTGAAGGCTATGGAGATGCTCTTGATCTTTGTTTCCCATGAATCACAATTCCTAATGGACCTCGATGTAAGTGCCTTTCTTTAGATATTCTATAAACAGTCATCTCACTTATTTTCAGGACGCTGCTGTTATTTTTCTCACTTGGTCGAAAGGAATAAGTTGTTCATTGTGAAGGAGCAAATAATTTATTTTCCTCTTGCTGTTCAAAAAATTCCCTAAGAGAACTTGTTCTCTACCTTGGCTGTGTAACAACAATCTGACTATAATTTGATCTGTTTCTTGAGCCATGAATCCTCGCTCCACGCCTAATCCTACTGCCACTAAGCCTTGCTTCCATAAGAACGTATTTGGATAGTGTTTTATCAAAGTAGACTAACTACTCACAACGCAACTGAACGCTCAAGCAAACTCTGCTTCCCGCACAAAACCAGCGATAAATTACCTGAGGAATAGGTGATTAAAAAGTGCAATAATAATAATAACCAGCGTGGCAACCTTTGTTTACGTTTCCGTAGCAGAACTTCCCCTCTTATCATTCTCGTTCCCTTGCTTGACAGCTGTCATGTATCTTCCCTTAAAATTAGACTGTAGGACCTCTGTTTATAAGAAGGATAATGTATAAATAGGTACAATATTTAAAGTTCATTATCTTCCAGAATATGACACAAAGGTCTCCCAGAAAATCCTCCTTGCAGGAAACTATCCTTTGCATGGAAGCATTTTCATAATTTCTACGAATTTTTAGGAATATTCTTTGAAGATTTCCATATCCTAAAGAAATCTTACATACATAACTTTGTGTAATAGGAAGCCAAATATGAAAAAATGTAAAATCAGTAAATCGTCATATCTCTTAGGGTATTTTTGCAAATACAACAAAACAAATATCTTAAAATTAATATACTATGGATGGGCTTCTCCACATTTTATCTGTGGAACTAAAATATTGGGTTCAGCAGCTAAAACAAGATGGATAATTTGCGTATTTACCAAGAAAGTGTATATTTAATCTAAAAGCCAGAGAAAAGCAGAGAGACTTTCATAAATAAAAAAGTAACTACCATCTACTCTTTGTATCCGTATACAGCTATAATGTTGGTTGTTAACAAGTGCAATCCAAATAAAAACAGTCAGGTACATGAACATTAGACCAGAACCAATGTGGATTACTAAAGGGATAGTGTAGTTAAAACTGTTTCTCAAAAGAAGTACAAATACTAGGAATTATTCTTTACAATAAATTGTCATTTGAAATTAAAGCAATAGATAGCCACTCAAATCAGCATTTTAAACGGAACTTAAAGGCTACTCTCCATATACAAATATTTTTACAATATAAATAAATTATGGTACCAAGAATATTTGTAATTCTAATTGTATGGATTCTGATATCAGAATTTTGTCCTTAACTCAGTGCTTGCTAACTGTCGTCGTATCATCATTTACCATCTTGACAATGCTAATGTTACGGAAGTGATTAATGGATCATATGGCGATTTAGGTTTTTAATATTATATATAAGACTATGTCACATGTTGTAATCAATAAATGTATAGATATTAAAATTGTTATCATTTTATTTATATTCATATTTATCATTAGTTAATTATCACACATCATAATTTATTAAATAATTACCATTATTTATTATATTATAAGGAAAAACGTATCACACAAAAATGTGTCCCATTATAACACTGAAGGTTTTTGTGTCATCAGCCTTTTCCGAAATATCATTGTCATTGCTGGTTTAAATTTTCAAATTTTCAAAATAAATATTGTTTTAGTTGTTTCACAGATGTCGTAGAAAGACTATGAGATTTTACGACCAACATATAGCATACAGCTTTTTAGAAATTTAACAATAAACTTTTCGCTTCAGTGATCTATCTTAATTATTATTACCTAGAAAAAAATGAACTCTCGTAAAAGTAGACTTTAGGGGATAGATATGAAAACTCTAGATATTGGTTTGAGGGATTCGTGTGTAAGTAAAAAAATGGTTTATCGTTCTATCAAATTCTTCAGAACTTTTTTCAAATACTCATGCGACGAAATAGGGGGCGAATTAAACAGTTACAATTACTGTACTGTATATCATAAATCTTCTATGTAAATCTTGTATGTTTGTGTCTTAAAAAGGTAAGGAGATGAACAATTAAAACATTTTTTAAATTATTTTAAAATAAAAATAAAAAACTGTATATCTCCTAAAACGTTTCAATGATCGCTCGCCTGGTGTATGGATTTGTTTAAACTGAAAGCAAGCTTGAGTACAAGCACAAGCCTCCTCTGAATTCTCTATGCTCTTGAAACGTGAAGCCCACCAAAGACGACTGAAGTGGAAAGATCAGACTTCCAATATACAAACATGTCCGCCTCCTCCTTTCCAATTTCTTTTTTTCAACGTTATCGTCCTTCTGTATCTTCGCATAGCAAAGGGTCAGGGGAAGGAAAGAAAATAATAAATAATGTGCCACGGGGGAAAATATGTAGGCATAGCTGGAACACGGAGATGCATGCTGTTCAAACATGTCCTGTCTCCCTGTGCTATTAAATCATCCGACGATCGATGGTCTGGTTTCTATTGCACTAGAGTTTTCGTTCCCGCGTACTGCGGTGGTTTAAAACTTGATTCACACCGTAATGCTTTGAAATTAAGTGCTTAGTGGAACCTTCAACTACTCTCGCGTTGTTTGCTTTAATAGGGAAATTCTCCTTCCATCCCATTCTCTCTCCCTGTGCAGTTTATATGTCCTGTGATCTTTTCAAAACGTAATGAAACTATTTGCTCTAGGGTATATAAAAAAAATAAAACCTTATGTGTTATACATACCCGTTCTACGTATACAAATTATATAATATAGACTAAGGTGTAGACAGTTATTAAAAGGCAGGTTGTTATGTAAATACTTTGAAATTCCATGCTGTTTTTTATAAAAAAAAATGTATAACTATATGTATAGTTTATAAATGTCTCTCTATATTTTTACTTTTCATCGTTCTACCGTTTTTTATTGTTTCCGTTTGTTTTTTAGTTTTTTTTTTCTTTTCGTTTTCACACATATACACTATACATATAAACATCCATGGCCAACGCGGGACTCGAGCCCGTGACACTCTAAGTGACGGAACGCTAGAGACGTACGCTCTAGTGACCACGGCTACAAGGGCGGTCTTAATGAGATGGCGGGGGTAACTGGAGGTACCGGGGAAACTCCGTCCTAGTGCCGAGTTGTCCACCACAAATCTGACTTTGTGGTCGCCTGGGATCGGACCCGCGCCGCCTTGGTCAGAACCAAATGGTCTAACCACTCAGCCACTGAGGGGCCTCCAGTGTGTGTATGCCACGATAGAAAAGAGGAATTAACTTTAGCGACTTATTAGGTGCTTGAAAATTTTTAAACAATGAGTATTTAAACATACACACCAATAGCAAAAAGTATATCCAAAATGGTAGCGCCACAAAAGAGGTTTATTTGACATATATTTGTGTATTTTAAAGAAATCTACATTTTATTGTGCAGCAAGACTTTATTTAACTCTTACGGATTACCACTTATACAAAGGTAACTTAGAATAAACAGATTTCACAGTCTATCACAAAATGTTTGAGATACGTAGTTTATTTGTCGCGTAAATGTATTTATGCTCGACCATGCCAAACTTTAGTATTTACACGACTGGTAGCAGTACCTTAATGGACATCATTAAAGTACGCCTGTTCATTAAAGTATTGGTATTCGACCAGTCAGAAGTGGCCACGTAACATTAAAACAGCGCAAGTATCGATTATTCTTCTTTCGATCGACAACAGTACTAGCGCCAGTTTAGAAAAAAAAGTAAAAATGTCTAACACTAGTGACATTGAACTTGCACCCCAAAATGAAATCGAAATTTCAAACACAATACTAAAATTAGTAGAAGAAGAAAGCACACAAATTAACTTTAATTTACCTTCAACTTCAACTATTCAACAAAACTCACTCTCGCAAATTAATTTCAGTAATTGTGCAATAAATAACCTATATTTGTTCTGTTCATATTATCATTCCTAGTATTATTTGCAAATAATATTTCAATGAATTCAATTTGTTCCAGTTTGTCTATACTTTCTTTTAGGTTAAACTGTGTTACACGTTAACAGCTGTTGATAGGGAAGTAGTCAATATTTATGCGCATGCGTACTACGTACTACGTCTCACTTTATATAAAGGAATAACGATTGTAACATATCACTCAAACCAGAAATGAATACGTTGAAATGAAACCTTTAGTTTAGAAACATGATCGAGCATAAACACTGGTATGAAACTTGATTATAGTGGTAATCAAAACGCTCGTATCATAATTATTAAGCTGCCCTTCCTTCGCTCGCCAGGTTAATAATAATACTCGCGTTTTAATAACTACCATTATAGTCTCGTTGAATAGTATACTATAAACATTTAGTATTTTATAAAAATCAAATGTGTCATTTTGTGAAAGTAAAAACTGACAGGAATTTGTCCATGTAAATAGACTGTTCCAACTCTGCTCGGCTGAATGTAAGTACTCGCGTGTACGCAGCAACAGTGCTCGGAGCCGGTTGGGACGGGAGTATGATACTGGATATGTCAGTGGACCAAGATCATAGAACAAATGCTTGAGCTTCCTAACAGTCATGAGGTTGTCATATGTCACTATGTCAAGTCGGGGAAGCCCGTTGACTATTTCGTGGGAAGAACAGTTCTGTAAATAGAAAGAAACGGGTTCCCGCCGTGCATTGTGTGTGAAAGCAACGTACGGCGTATTTATACAATATTTTATTCAGAAATTACGGCAGCTCACCACAGTGCCGAGCTGTATTGCATGCTGCAGAAAGACACATGCGAGGCTTGAACTTCACTAAGTTGGAACAGCCTGATGTATACGGTGGTTTGGAGTAAAGATATTTTCTAAAAATTGTTGGTATTGTCCCTTAGAGGACATTTAACTTACAGATCAACATTGGTAACTAACCCCTTTTCCTTTACGAATTATGTTTCCACAATTTACCCTTCCTAAACTACTCATATGGAAAAAATACAATTAAATTTCAACAATGTCTTAAAAAGAAATCCAGTCAATACCAATGCATATACCAGATCATAGGTTATATCCTGACGTATAATATAAGGAACCTGGACTCAGCAGGATGAGAAGCATGAATGGAAGATATACTATAATGCAGAACTTTAATTCACTCCCTATGTGCAGACTACTCGAGAACATTTATGTGAAGATTACCACTATTGTTTGATTAAATAAATCAATTTTGTTATATTTAAAATTTGACAGAAGACGAATCAATGAAGATCCTTGTGCTGGACTGTAAGATCCTCTTTGTATAGGGAACATCCTTCGAGAGGGAGATAGAGAGAAAGATGCCTGGGCTAAACTTCCCAGAGAGTACTATAAGTCCATCAATTCAAAGAATACAAGTAATGGTTTCGTGGATTCAACACTGTGATGGCCTAACTTCAAGCGAGAATGAGTCAATATAAATGAGAGCTACGTCTTCAGCCTCCGTGGCGTAGCGGACTAAGGCAGCATGCCTTGGTCCCTGGCCACGGAAAGCGGCCCGGGTTCGATTCCACCCATGTGGTGGGGATTTTAGGTCCCGGGCATAGGACCGGTGCCTACTCACCATCGTGAGCAAAGTGGGGAGCTTCCGCTATGTAAGCGGCCCTGGTCACGAAAACCAACATTCCGGCTGGGGGATGCCGAGATGCCGACCACATCTCCTCCCCGTATCGGTTGGATGATCTTCCACCTCTGCCGTGCGTAAGTGGGCGTGAGGCCGGCAGTCGGGTTGGTAGGCCTTGGCTCTCTAAGGGCTGTCGCGCTATGGGTTATTATTATATTACGTCTTCACCCTGCATTCCATACCGGGTATACAGCCTCTCTAACGAATGCCTCACAGAGATTGAAACTTCTGCATCGTGACTTCTTGTAAAAGCACTGCATAACTCTCACCGTCACAAAATTAGCACAATGATTACGAGAAACTAGGAACTACAGTCACAAAGTCTTCGTAGAAGTCCACGTCTGGAAATTTAACGGTAGCAACTGTTGCAATTTCAGAAGACAATAAAATAGTTTGTGATCAAACGTACCATTACTTTTGACAAGTTTAAGGATAACTAGTAAGATTCTATAAAGACAAAAGGAATACCAACCAACACATCCACAATCCCATACCTCACGTTAAAAGGTAATCGGCCTGATGGTTGGTACTTGAAACACCGTATCTCTGAACATTTTTAACACATGGAACAGTTTCAAATGAAAAGGCACAAAATAAAACAAATTATCATATGTACAATAAAAGGTTCAACTGGGTGCCCGGGTCACCCAGTGGTTTAGTTCGCGGCTCCCGTGCAAAAGGTCCGAGTTCGATTCCCGGCTCTGGGGTTGGCGATTTTAAGTCGACCCTATCCACGCCTTCACCTCTGTCTAGCACATGTGAAGTATCCGCTATGCCCAACGTGGTTCGGAGTCCACGGTAAGCTGTAGGTCCTCTCGCCTCACCGTCATCTTTGCTATCACTCTATCATGGGAGGTAATGGGCCCGCCCTCCGGGTGCCTCCAGAGAAATGGGTCCGGATATCACGTGATGGGGCGAGGTTACCCTGAAGGCCAAGATTGACAAGTGGGAAGTGTTGGTAACCAACCAACCAAGGTTCAACTCCCTTATAAATCAGAAGCAGTTTATATTCCGTTTCTAAATAATTATTTACTTATGTCATTTTCTGTTATTACATTTAAGTGTTATTTTACTAAATTTAATTTCCAGTTTGACAATCATATTGCCTAAAAAATAATCTCTCGACATTAGTACCTTGATTTTTATAGCTATGTTTCTTTTTATTAATAATTTTGACTTAGGAAATCAACTAGTAATTTGTCTAATTTGCTCCTTCATAATACCACTTGACGACAATTCACGATGAAAAATTATTTTTGTTGATTCGACAAATAAATTAACAAATACATATCCATAGAACATAGCGTATGCGCACGAGGATCCTTCTGAACTTTTTTCATGGAATCCCAAAACTGTATTTACGGTAAAAGTTTGGAAATCGAATATTTGGCAATGATTTTTTAAGGAGACTTTCAGTTAACTTACAAGAAATCAGACCTAGGATGATAGAGGAAAACAGTTGCTTTATTTTGTAAAATATTATATAAATCTTAAGCTTTGAAAAGGTTTTAACTTTAAATTGAACGCACCCATACAGAAAGGATGTGCGTGCGCATTAGCAATACCGACAGTGGTGTCGTGACTGTAGACAGATAGTCTTTTGTTTCCGGTTCCGTTTTCCCGACTCCACGTGCGAGGTTTCCCATGTCGTTTAATAAATGAAGATGGTGGCGTTGTACGTATCATTACCTGCCTCGGGGTGATGAATTATTCAACTGTGGGAAAAATAAAATAAGCGCGAGGTGACGACCCACGCACAACACAAGCTTCAAACCTCATCCTGGCACCTCGCCCCACGTGGGATGTACAAGCTTCAATGCCGCTTGTTGCGAAATTGGGCATCTGCAGGAAGTGGGCACAAATTATTTGACAAAATGCGACAACCAAGGAAAATATCATAAATAATGTATATATGGTTTGCATGAGATTCCACTGAATCTTATTCTTCTATATTTTACGTATACGAATAGTTTTAGATGTATACCATGTAAGAGAAGGTATGACAACAGTCACTCCACAATTTTTAGTTTCTCTAACTTTACAGTAAATAGAGAAAATACTCCACACCAACCAAGAATTTGGTATCGGGAATTCATCGAATGTAAATGTTTAGAGGTCCCCTAGATTCCAAAAAAGGATTACCGTGTCTGTTTAACACCAGAGCAATTCAGAACTAAACGTCGATTAACCATTAAATTTGACAGTTAACCTCCGCTACTTCCAAATGTGTAACACGAATATTTTCAATAAACTCTCCCACCCCAAACCACGCTTTATACGGACAATATTCACTATTTTACCACACATGCTCAAGAGATTCGATTGAACTGCCTAATGTTTAAGGTATTTCCTTGAATATAAATATAGTTAGGATAGTTAGTAGCAAAATTTTATAGTTCGTAAATCGAGACACACAATATCTAGAATGAAATATGTTCTACAACCAGGAACGCTCAGACGTTCTGATATGGTGAGACAAACCACAGAGAATTTGGTTCTAATTCAAATTGTCCAGCTGTTTATCACTTGATATGTTAACTCATATCTTACACGTAAATTAACTTGTGGCTTACTAAGTACATACATATATACATAAATACATTTATGCATACATATACACACATTTAGATAACTTCAATATTAAGATTAGGATTACTATTGGGGGGATTCGGCACGGAGACCAGTGTTGATCTATTTACCTATGCTCCCAAGTGGGGCCTCTCCGAAAGGAAGGAGGAGGCGAGAAGAGACAGAGGACGGCCGTCCCAAGGAGCCACGACAGTGCAGAGGGCAGAACCTCTACATTTTTACTTAAATAGAAACCTCCCCCGGTAGGCCAGGGCAACGGCCGTTCCCTCCTGTAGTAGTTCGGAAGTGGTCCCAGCAACCAACCTGCTGGAGGAGGAAGTGGTTCACTCAGAGCATATCACCCTGCCATGCCCCGAGGCTCCCCCGCCCCAACGGCCGTTCCCTCCTGTAGTAGTTCGGAAGTGATCCCAGCAACCAACCTGCTGGAGGAGGAAGTGGTTCACTCAGAGCATATCACCCTGCCATGCCCCGAGGCTCCCCCGCCCCAACGGCCGTTCCCTCCTGTAGTAGTTCGGAAGTGATCCCAGCAACCAACCTGCTGGAGGAGGAAGTAGTTCACTCAGAGCATATCACCCTGCCATGCCCCGAGGCTCCCCCGCCCCAACGGCCGTTCCCTCCTGTAGTAGTTCGGAAGTGGTGCCAGCAACCAACCTGCTGGAGGAGGAAGTGGTTCACTCAGAGCATATCACCCTGCCATGCCCCGAGGCTCCCCCGCCCCAACGGCCGTTCCCTCCTGTAGTAGTTCGGAAGTGGTGCCAGCAACCAACCTGCTGGAGGAGGAAGTAGTTCACTCAGAGCATATCACCCTGCCATGCCCCGAGGCTCCCCCGCCCCAACGGCCGTTCCCTCCTGTAGTAGTTCGGAAGTGGTGCCAGCAACCAACCTGCTGGAGGAGGAAGTGGTTCACTCAGAGCATATCACCCTGCCATGCCCCGAGGCTCCCCCGCCCCAACGGCCGTTCCCTCCTGTAGTAGTTCGGAAGTGGTCCCAGCAACCAACCTGCTGGAGGAGGAAGTGGTTCACTCAGAGCATATCACCCTGCCATGCCCCGAGGCTCCCCCGCCCCAACGGCCGTTCCCTCCTGTAGTAGTTCGGAAGTGATCCCAGCAACCAACCTGCTGGAGGAGGAAGTGGTTCACTCAGAGCATATCACCCTGCCATGCCCCGAGGCTCCCCCGCCCCAACGGCCGTTCCCTCCTGTAGTAGTTCGGAAGTGGTCCCAGCAACCAACCTGCTGGAGGAGGAAGTGGTTCACTCAGAGCATATCACCCTGCCATGCCCCGAGGCTCCCCCGCCCCAACGGCCGTTCCCTCCTGTAGTAGTTCGGAAGTGGTCCCAGCAACCAACCTGCTGGAGGAGGAAGTGGTTCACTCAGAGCATATCACCCTGCCATGCCCCGAGGCTCCCCCGCCCCAACGGCCGTTCCCTCCTGTAGTAGTTCGGAAGTGATCCCAGCAACCAACCTGCTGGAGGAGGAAGTGGTTCACTCAGAGCATATCACCCTGCCATGCCCCGAGGCTCCCCCGCCCCAACGGCCGTTCCCTCCTGTAGTAGTTCGGAAGTGATCCCAGCAACCAACCTGCTGGAGGAGGAAGTGGTTCACTCAGAGCATATCACCCTGCCATGCCCCGAGGCTCCCCCGCCCAACACTTGAAAGATACCAGCAAATGAGAGATGATTGAAATGATAATGGAAATGAAATGGAGGGACAGGAAATTCGGAGGATGTAATTAGCTTACCCAGCATTTGCCTGGCGAAAACCCCGAAAATACCTTTGGGTCAGGTAGGTTAGCCACGGGAATCGGACCCGAGCCTCCCGAATGCGGACCATAGATGAAAAAGCCTAAGCTATTCAACTCGGTTACCTTCAATATATTTTATCATCCTAGCAATAATTTCATAGCCTTGAGAGAACCTGTTTTTATTTTGTAGTAATAACCAAAAATCCAATTCCTATTTTAGTTCCCTTGTATGTTTTCTTGGGACACTAACTACACGTTTCACTACCTTCCTCATACAACCTATGGCGATAAGAGCCGCATCAGAGCGGGCTAGAGCCAAGCAATCTGACTGTCGGCCCACATACGCAAGGCAGAGTTGGGTGACATTCCAACCCATGCGAGGGGAGGTGATGTGGTCAGCATCACACACCTCCAGCCGGAACTGTTGGCTTAGGCAGCTCCTCAATTTCCTCCTCAATTTAAGACCTATGCTTAAAATGTTAAAATTTGCATCCCGTAGGATCGAAACTACGCGCATTCCGTGATAGAGAACCAACGCTGTAGCCTCCTATGCCACGGCGCAGGACAGCTTCCTCCTATGTTTTGTACTACGAGGTACGTCCAGAAAGTAATATCCGTTTGGTAATAAAATTAAATTGTGTACAGATTCAGAAAAATTATTTATTGCACAAAATTTTACAACTCATACTACTTTTCCACATAGCTGCCGAAATTTTGCAGGCATTTGTCATAGCGAGGCACAAGTTTTTGTATACCTTCTTTATACAAGTTTGCCGCCTGTGTCTTCAACCAGTTTGAAAAATTTTCTTTCAGCTCTTCGTCATTGTTGAAGTGTGGACCGCCAAGGAAAGATTTGAGATGCAAAAACAGCTGAAAGTCCCTAGGAGCGAGGTCAGGGCTGTACGGGGTGTGGTCAAACACGTCCCAGCTAAATCCCTGTAGGATGTTTTTCGTCGCATTTGCAGTGTGTGATCGTGCGTTGTCGTTAAGAAACACAACACCTTTTGACATCACAAATTTGCCAATAAATTTCAATTGGTTTCACTTTCCTGGCATTCAGAAAACGAATCACAGATCTGATATCACAAGCGACGGGATTTTCAATCAACACCGACATTGTAAGCAAGCACAACAAAGGTACGTGGCTGATAGCGATCTCACAATGGCGCACGTTTCTTCTTGATACAGAGCGTCTACCACGCATGTGCGGAACTGCGATCGCAGCGCTGCAGCGGAGATAAATTGAAACAAAACTTACTTTCTAGACGCCCCTTGTATTTCTCTCCCTAATTGCTTCCATTTACACGGTCTCGTGTAGCTCTTGCCCGTGCTTGAAAAAGCCACTTCTGTGTTTAGTAACGTCCTCTACTTTTTCTTTCCTATTCTATAAACCCATGTTTGCTTTAGCCAAATAAACCCTACTTATATCATAAACAAATGTGTAATAAACGCATGTCCATAAATATTTATCTCAACTAACGAGAGGTATATAGTTTAATAACACTTTGTTTGTATAGTCTGTATCCCAAATAATTACAAATCTCTAAGTGCAACATATAAGAATGTTAATGTTATTTCTTTCTTATATAATTTAACAAGTTTTAACCAGTGGAACTTACTTGTAACCTTCTTGCAATACTATTGTATCACCAAATATAAAATTTCAATTACAAATAAAAAGTGATAACCTTAGTTACTTACTATGTGGAAATCGAACTAACTTGGGAACTATCACTATGTTCATACCTATATTCGATTTAGAGCTTGATGGCATCAACTCTGCTCTATGTGGGGCCTGTGTGCCAAAAATCTGCTGCGGAGTAGAACCGCAACGCCCAAAACTGAAGCCTGAAAAGTGTCGCAGACGACCACTTGCAAGTAGCTGCTGGACACCCCTCGTGAGCTCTGTGCCAGCACTCCTTACCTATACTCGTGTGTAGACGTTGCCCGCAGCGGTAAACAATCCTTCTCCTATAATACTGTGTTGTTAGAACTATATGTTGCTACGTAGTCTGGACTCGTTTTCGGGTACTTCCAGATATAATCCACGCATAGGCCCCACATAAAGCAGGGATGATGCCATCAAACTCTCAAGCGAATAAAGGTATGAGCACAGTGACAGTTCCCTTGCCAGTTTGACATTTGATGATACTGACCTAATATTCATTAAACCATTGAGTTATTAATCTCCTTGAATCTCAACACCTTTTATATAATTACCTACATTTTCATCAAGGATTTCCTGTTTCTGTTTTGCTTGCATTATAATCTTTTAAGGATACTATAGACTGTGTTAGACATATTGATGTTATTAGTCAAATAACGAAAAGTATTATATGAGATATATAAACTGTTGATCTCTCAAACCATAAATGAAATATTAATCTTACGTCAACTCTGTGAAGTGACGTAACAGCATCGAATTCGGGTATGACTGTGTTTCTTAATTCTGATCACATATTTTAGGTTTGTGTATCAGACATCTTGTTTTTGACTGGTTTTGTGTTTTCTTCAATATCCCGTTAAGGTGTTGTGCAGTCGACGTATAGTAAACGATTTAAAAATGAATTTCAAACTATTACAATTCTGCTAAAAGAAACATGTTTTTGAGATAGATATCCGTTCAAAGCTGTGTTGTCATTTCAATAAATGCGGGATGCCATTTCATATAAATGGATAAATACTTGCGGAGGGGATTCGATACGTCGACCAGCCTTGGTCTATTTTACCTATGCCCCGAATGGGGCATCCTCGGGAGGAAGGATGAGGCGAGAAGAGACATAGGGCAGCCGACTCCAGTAGTCACGACAGTGTAAAGGGCAGGGTCTCTACTACTGATGTGCTGGAAACTCCCCCGGCAGGCCAATACAGCCGGTATCCTACCTGCCATGGTCCTGAAACGGCCCAACAGGCCGGCTCGAAGCCCGCAGACCATCCTACCGGAGAAGGAAGTATTTACCCGGAGCAAATCATCCTGCCATACAGCTCCGAGACACCCGCTAACACTTCCTGCCCTGAAAGAGAAATGATAAATGAGAGATGATATGAAATTATAATGGAGATAAAATGTAGGGACAGGAAATTAAGGGGATGTAGTTCGCCTGGCGACCCAGAAAAACCTCCGAGAAAGTCATGGGTCAGGTAGACCAGCCACGGAAATCGTACCCGTATCTCACGAATGCGGACCACAAACGAAACCACCTGAGCCATCCCGTTCCGTGTATAAATAAGTAAATAAGCAATAAACCGATTGAAGAAAACGAACCTAAGCCACATTAATTGTTTAAGGGCCTACATAAATTAAAAAAGAAGAAACACCTAAGGATGTGTGTTTCATGTAGTCCAGAGAAATAAAAGCTATGGAACATTTAAACACTTGGCTAACTATGGACGAAAGAAAATGTAGGTAGTGTCTATACAAGAATACGTAGAGAACGTAAGTACTGCATTACATCCAGAAGTTTGATGTCGAGACGTCATCGATAAAACTGTTTTGAGGCCCTCTAAATAAAAAGAATTATAAAAACGTTTGTGTGTGTGTGAGTGAATGTGCGTGCAGTATAACCCAAAATAGAGAACCACGGTCAAAATTAAACTGAGCATTGTGTTCAGTATCTTCCAAGATCCAATACGAAGCCGCCCCTGTAGCGTTGGGGTAGAGTGTCTAACTCACATTCAAGAGATGCCGATTTTTAATTTCTCTCAGAGTGAGTTATCTTGATAAAAATTCTTCCGAGGTCTTCCCTAATATGGTTGGGTAACTCAAAGCTCTATGGAGAATGGGCTCATCTGAGCTTCATTTCGCCCATTTCACTCATTCATCGTCCGGTTTGATTTACGTTGAAGAAAGTTTATTTAAGAAGAAAAGGATTCAAGATGCATATTTTTTTAGAAAATTCCCCACCACCAACAACTACTCCCATACAAAACTTTTCAATTATTTTAAAAAATTAAGTGCAGCAGATTTAGAATCTGTAAATATGATTAGTAATCATAGATAGTAAATGTTAGGAAGGGAATTATTATTAATATCAGTGGGTGTAATTTTAATTATTTCTGTGATAGTAGGTGTTGCTTTTTTACTTTATTAGAACAAAAGGTTTTAGCCATTAATATATCTGATAAACATTTATATGCTTAAGGCATTTACGAGAAAAATTGGGTAACTTGAATTTTCTGAGTGACTGTAAAATCCCCTTTAATCGTCAGGAATATTGTACAATTTCGGTAACAGTAAACCTCAAGAGTTGACAAAAACATGCTCCACAGAATTTATATATTTTTAAAGCATACAAGTATTTTAAATAACTTTTCTATAGCATAAGTCATTCAAATGTAATTAGTTTGATTTATGTTCTCTATGAAATCTCACATAGCCAATTATAATGTTAAGTATCTTTATTTTGCTAATTAGTTACTCTCACAGTATCCTGGAAAGACAATGGAGCTTTAAGGTCACATATAGCGTCTCGCTTTTAAATATCTGGCTATTGATTTGGTTACCTATATCCCCCTGTTCCGATAACGAACTGTATAATGATTCGGCAATGTTTTTTTTTAAGTAATCATGGAGTAGATTTTCTTTATTTAATATCCACCAACGTAAAGTTATATAAGAAGATGAAGGAAATGGATGAAACGATGCTCAATGGGCCCAAGTTCATAAAGCTTAGAGTTACCTGACAATCATCTTCTAGGATTAGCGGAAACACCGGAAAACCTCTTATCCATATAGCTAAACCTGACCGAAATTCGAATTCGGAACATCTCGAACTTGAGGTAAACACACTACCAGCTGCGTAACAGAGGCGGGCATGGAGTAGATTAAAATTTAAGTTTTCATAAGTGTAGTCTGTATAAGAAATACAAAAAAATCTGGTGTGTTATACTCACATTGCTTTTTGTGATCAGTTTTGTGAAAAACTTTCATACAAATTCTTGTTCTTCTACCTACTTCACGTTAAGATAACATATGTCGAAATGATTTTATCACATCCTTTCTTTTGTAAGGTTCTATGTAAATAAAAGAATACAGTAAGATTAAGCGATAGTTAAAACTTTTAAGAGCTGCTCGCTTTGTAGTTGCTTTGATATTGCGTTCTCTTTACATGAACACAAGACAAAGCACACGGTGATTTTTCAAATATAAATATTGGAAAATTCAAACTAATGAAAGGGTATATCCGGGTATCTGGGAAATAGTTAAGCCTACAGAAATATTATTTTACATAATCTGTGGCCTTAAGTAGGTGTACTTTTTATGAAGTACGAAATTCTCTATCTTAATAGTTGTGCTAAAGTCATTCGAATAAAAATAGCTTCAGGAGTTATTCCCAGAACATTTAAATATAGAGTTCGTTTTCATTAAAATGCCTGGAACAAATAGAAATGTAATAAAAATCGTTAGTCATCTCTGAAGACCCACCATCTTGAAATATTTTTCATGTAAATGATATTTTTGGAGGTTTTTGTTTCTTGCCTACTCTTCATGTTAAATCCTTGCAAGCGTTTTTTTTTTTTCCATTTTTGACTTCAAAGACAGACACGCACACAGATATATTTTTCTAAAACTGCTTCTTTGGATTCAAGAGATACAGGAAATCTCAGTGTCGATTTTGTGAGTAAAACACAATAATTTATCTTCTACTTGCTGTGACTACGCAATAGAGAAAGTAATAGTAAATGAGTGGGTCGAGCAAGTAATCTGATTGTGACGCATGATATTTTTTCTTCTTAAACATGAAGAAGTGGTTAGAGAAGCCTTCCTAGAAGTGGTTAGCAAACAAGACTTAAAAAAAATGTACTTTCTTATTTCTTTACGATTTCTGTTTACTTCCCAGGCTGTTCTTCTCCTATTTATGCACACCAATTTACATTTTACATACACGTAAGCATCCATCTCCTATCCCCTGCACCAGGAAGCACCAAAGCTAGCCACTTTGGCAAGCGCTGCATGAAGACCTTCAGAAATATTACTTACATGTAACCGAGGGTTAACGTAAGAGGCTGTAATTTGAGAGGATCCGAGTTGAATCCCTGGTGGCCGCTTACTCTGAACATAGGTCATTCGGTAGTTTTCCTGGTCAGCAAGGCGAATGCTGAAGTGGTGTGTCTTCTACCACAACTCTCCAGTGTTCCTGTTTCATGTTACAAGACGTCTTCGCTGATGAGTGTCAGTCGAGGCCGGCAGATGACGCGGAGGCTTGGGATTTGGAACTTCTCTACTCCGCCAGAGAGTGGTGATGTAAGTCTTCAGTACGGAGTACAGCTTTCCCTAGCTCCCGCTGGAAGGCAACTCTGAGCCACCCTCCGGCGGTTTAGGTGTCTTCTCCCAGTCGAGTGGTTACCTAGTAACTGTAAGGCAAGTCTAAGCATTTTTGCCACTCACTTCGTCCGTCTCTGCAGCCGAAACGTCTCCTGCGGTTTGATCATCATTCGCTCCTCCCAGAGGCATACGCACAAAGGATTTAATACAGGTAGAGGTGCTAGATGTACCCTCTATTACCTAAACTACCTCTACGTCTAACTTGCATGTAAAATACGTAAACAACCCTCCACTGCATGTTTAACTCATTGATTGCTACAAGTTTGGAGCTCATATCAATAAAAGAAGAGCACATTTTGAAACAAGTGAAAGGCAAGCAAAGCTTATAACGGCATCATGAGTATTTGGGCAAAATTTAATGATAGGTTATACAATTATTGTTGGATGCAAATAGCACATTTTAAGCCGTTCTAAGAGGGGCGCTACCGAAGTTTTCTGCCTAACCCAGAGATTGTGAAAACGGCTAAATGTCTGTGATAATTTTTATCCGAGATGGCGTACTGTAGAGTTTTAGACGCGCTAGATAGCGGCTCCTTGTGGCAAATATTCAAACAAATTAGTGTTACTGTGATTCACCAAACGCATAAAATTGAAATACAAGCTGTGATAAAGTACTAAGTTTTGCAGAGTTTAACCTCAACAGAAATAGAAAAGGTATTAGAACTGACAAAAGTATTCTTTACCTTAATTTTCGATAGTTGAAAACTGGACTACTGAGTTCAAGCGTGGTGAAAATCCAAGTTGGACAGAGTTTAGAGCATTTCCAAAATGAGATTGTGACAAAAAACTCATAATTCAGATTCAGTAATCACCGAGGGCTTACAATTCGAAAACCTCGATAGACCATGTTGACCATATTTTACAAAGTATTGCATATAAGAAAGCTTTCAGATCGGTAGGTGTGGCACTTATTAAATAGATTAAAAACGCATTCATATAAATATTTATCTTTTAACTTGTTGAAATGAATTTAAATTCTGTAAGAGTTTCTGCGAAGTGTCACAATGCAAATGAAACATGGATTCGTCAATACATATCAGAAACGAAAGAGCAGTCCAAAGGATTGGTGGTAAGGTTAAATAGAAAAGGCTATATTTTTCTTAAGTTCCCATGGTGTGGGACTCACTGAACTCCTTCAGAAGGGTAGGAGATTATTACTATTGCCCGTATTTCTAAGCAAAATGCTTATAAATGCTTTTTCTGAAATCCGATCTGCATACTTATTTTATATTTTTCAATTAAAATAACTTATTTTATCCAAATCATGTAAATTTAAAAGTAATTTTTCACTCTTAGCTATCATTTTATCATTCAGATGGTTTACATCGTCTCAATGAAACAGAGCCCAATATAACCCAATCTGCTTGTCTCTAGCGTAAAGAAAGTGTACTGTCGCCGTTTAGAGTTCAAAAATTTCATGAAGTCCTTCCAAATTTTTGTTTACCTTCCAGGCCAGTTTTAACTTGATGGGATTCTTTATTAAATGATATGTCATACTAAGCAGAACATTTCAATGAAGTAAAAACAGAGTTGTACTCCTTAGATTCAGAAGATACAAGCAGCATTGCCACTGACAGGAATGTGTTGCTAATATTGGCATCCAAGATAGGATAGAGTACATCCAAAATACCTGCTTTTGTAACATAGTCAGAAGCTCGAAATAATACCTTGGAATATTCACTTTCTTTGATAGATGACATCTTCAGATACTCACTTTATTGTTAAAACTAACTTTGAGGAACTCACTGAGGTATTAATAAAAAGTCTAGGTTGCGAAACATTGTGTAAAATTTCGACAAAGCCTTCTTATACAGAAACGTTTATCAAAGAGTAATTCACTCAAGAATGACTGTGGGGTTTTTCACATTTTGCAGTAAGGTCAGGACTGCGACGTTGATATATTCTTTTCACTGTGTAAAAGCTTCTTCACTGACAAATGCAGGAGCTACACACAAGGAAATCTCAAGATAAACTCCTTCGTATACCTAATAGGCTTACGTAAGGGAAGAATTCTACGAAGCAATATATTTATGAATAATTTTCTTTTGCTTATTTTGGTGCTTATACGAGGGCTGTTCAATAAAGAATGATCACAATTTTTTTGGACAACGTACCTTTACTCATCCTCATAATTTTGATGGTCCTTCTCAAAATAGTCTCCCCTGAATGCAATGCACTTCTCCCAGGGTTTCTGCCAGTCTTCAAAGACATGCTGGAAATCATTTTTGAGAGGTCCTTCAAAATCACCTCCGCAGCCTTCACTACTGCTTCTCGTGATGGATAATGCCTCCCACGAAGGCATTTCTTCAAGTTAGGGAATAGAAAAAAGTCACATGGGGCTAAATCCGGACTATAGGGAGGGTGAGGGATGCACTTCATGTTGATTTTTGCAAGATATTCAGCAACAACAATGGCAATATGCGGCAGCGCATTATCGTGGTGCAGCATCCGGCCTGCTTCACCAAAATATGGTCCTTTGCGCCTGATATGGACCTGCAATGTCTTCAGGACATCCCTGTAGTATTGTCCAGTTACTCATGTGTGTGCAGGTACAACATGCTGATAAACCCTTCCGTGAATATCAAAGAATGAGATGACCATAACTTTCCCAGCAGAAGCAACCACTTTTACTTTTTGGGGAGTTGGTGATGAAGGAGATTTCCACACTGAGCTTTGCTGTTTGCTCTCAGGAACAAAATAATGTAGCCAAGTTTCATCAGCAGTGATTACGTTTGAAATAAACTCCGGATCTTCCTCTAACATCAACTTTAACTGCACGCAGACCTGCATGCGAATGTCCTTTTGTTAGAGAATCAACAGTCTTGGAACCCATAGCACACAATCACGTATCATGTGTAATGTTTCTGTCACCAACGTGTGGTGGCACCCAATGAAATGTTTCGTAATTCAGAAAGTGATCTTAAGGCAATTCGGGGAATCTCTCTCGTAATGGCAGCATTAGTGTTGATGTTTTCTTCCGTAGGAGCAGTAACTGGAGCACCGGGTCCACCTTTCCTTGAAATTGATTGTCTTCCCTCTTTAAAAATTTTAAACCACCTTCGAGTTGTGTTTTAGGGAAGAACAGACTCTCCATAGGCCTCATGTAACATGGTATAGGCCTCAACTTAAGATCTGTTGAGACGAAAGCAGAATTTCAAAGCCGTATATTGTTCCTCGCGTGTTATCTCCATTGCAGCGGTAGGCGATACTGAACATCTCTGACCTTGACTGGTTCTCATAGGCGGGAACAAGGAGTACCAGCAATGAAACTACTACGGCGTGTTTGTTTCACATTAAGCTAAAAGAATGTTATAAGATTCAATTTTAGTGCGAAAAATTATGGCCGTAAAATATTATGATCATTCTTTATTGAACATCCCTCGTATGTTTCAGTTTTCGTGCCTATATACTTGCTTATTTTACTATTTTATTTTTCTTAAAAATCCGAGCTATAATTATTACGCTTTACTACTGGAGCAACCGAAAAATACCATTCAGACTAAATATCTACATCTTGCAAAAAGAAGGTTATCTTTCCTCAAATTAATGTGTCTTCCTATATAATTAGTATTGTTACAAATTTGCCTGACCTTTCCTTCCATACACTTCCACTATGGCTTCTATGGCTTGAATTCCAGGTAGTTCAATTTACCTGAAATTTGGTATTATGGTAGAAGTTATGAGCTGTTTAATTTTGTCTCAGCGTACAACTTTGGGTTATATATCTCATGTTAGGTTTCGCATATTCGGTGTTTTCCACAAAATACTCCATCCCTTACCTGAAATGTAGTTTCAAAGCACCACAAGTGGCTGTACATTCCGTAAGCATTGTTTCAAAGTCGAAAACGTGTGGAAACGGACAGAAACCGCCTTGTAATCTAATTGTAGCCTTGGGGAGAAGCGAAGTGAGGGAGTTAGCGAAAAGAGTGTTCGTGAAATACCAGGGGTACACACCCAGCGCCAAGTTCAGCAATATGACCCTCTTCCCACGACATGAACATACCAGGTAGTGCGTTATGATAAGGTATTACCATTTATCTGCTCACAGTGGCATCTGTCATATTCTTCTTCATGACTTGGGCACGATTTTCACTGCATCGAGTTTGTAATGGCGTACAACACAGCTGTTACAAATTACTCTAATTCTACCTTTTGATTCACGAATGAATTTTCACATAAACTTGCAGAAAACCAAACGTAATATTCGAAATTTGCTCCTTTGTGAAGGCAGGAGTATGCGTGAATATACATAATATGACTATTCCACTCGTACACTGCATATTTGGTGTTGACCAGTAATGTTTAGTAGTGCTTCAGACATCGACCAATCACAATCGTTTATTTTATAGTAATATGCTTGCAAGCATGAGATTTCATCTGAGCTATCGCAACTTTATTACGCCATACTACTTTTTACCAATATGACGCTACAAAACGTCTTTAAATCAATTATGTCTCCTTATCCTACAATTTTATCCTCTCTCGCATTTGCCTGTTTTCATTACCTCAATAGTGCCTTTTCATTTGTTCGATCGTCATTTATTTGCTGCATGAATATTCAAAGTTAGCTTTAACAATATAGCATGACACCGAGCCCATGAGAAACAAAAGTACGAGTATTACATATTAATATATAATACTTAGGTAATACAGGCATTTCCATCAATTAATTTAGGAAGTTAAATAATATTTCATTGTATTCATTTCTTGAAATTTATATACTTTCTTTTAATCGTGAGAGAGTCAGTTAAATCCAACTTAGTTTTGATTTTCTGTACTTTGATAAAACGGAAGCTCTATTGAAATTGCTATTGATAAAACGTCGGTTCGTTGCTGAAGTGTAATCTCAGTAATGCAGTGAATAACAGACTACGTCATCCATTGTGCTCTCAATCACCGCATATTCATAAACCTCTTTTTATAATCAAATTATGTTCTTCAAAAAATCCTTGTAGTGTTGTGATTCCAGCTTAATTGGAGGTTAATTAGAATATCATTCACACTATTCTCTGCCTCTCCCTTTCACCCCTCCCACAGTTTAGTTAGCAACTTCCAGTTTGACGCAGACTAAAGCATTGTTTAGTATTCTAGATTGTTCATTAAGTATATTGTGAACTTGCCGCTCACACAATGCTTTTTTAATTTTAACAACACAAATATAGCTATTATTTCCACATTAAAGTAATATAAACACAAAAGTTAACTCTACAGTAAGCCAGTGGGCGTCATTCCTATTAAGCACTTTTCGAAAGGTAAAATCCACTAATATGACCTTAGATGCTAAAAGCAGCATATAAATAGAACTTAAAACACCAGTAAGAAAGTAATTATTATTTATATAATCCAATACATTTTATTGTTAAACAGTCTTAGTAAACCCATCCTTCGTGGGCCTACAAATGGCAGAACTGCATCCCAAATGTACTGATAATGTATGGTTGTTAATAAATACGTAATGTTAGCATGCATAGCGGGAATAGTACAACTAAAAGTTGAACTTTTAAATTTCATATTCATTGGTGAACAGAATCAATAAAACAACACAAACTTCAATAAATATTAAGTCAAAACATCAATCAACAATGGCACAATGATTTTCAAGAAAATCCCTCCGCCCAGAATTCACATTAGAAGCAAAACGGTTCCATATACATATTACGTGAAATGGTGCTAAAAGTTTGTAAAATTGCATAGCAAATAAACTGTAATGTTGAACGCTATAAAGAGGCAGTGAGATACCTTACATTTAGGCGATTTGGAAACGAATAGGCAATTCGTGTAGAGCATGAATGAAAAGTGCAATAATATCTCTACAATATGTTTTACAATATGTTTATTTTATTTGTGAATGCTATGCTTCTCTGGGATCCTATACAACACTCTGGTTGTTGCACAGTACAGATCTGTTTCTCTCTAAGTATACATTTTATTGAAATTTGGACATCAGCATTTTTCCTCTAAGAGGCTTCATCTTCAGCACTTGTTTATTTGTCTTTTTTTTCTTTTCATTATCTCTGTCATTAAACTCTTCCTTAGTTTTGAACTTCATCCACACCCACTTCTCCTTACCTTCCCTACGCAGTTACCAAATTATTCTAAAAATTCTCTTCCACAAATTTCAAAGCCAAAAAAGTAATGTAAAAGTTTATGGTGTAAATTTTCCCACCATTTTTCCACATTTCCTCACTACTTACTGTAGATTTTGGACGTTCTTCTATATAATGTCAGTGGCACATTTAAGATATTACTTTGTCCACCTAAACCATTATTTCTATCTACCCTACGCAAGAGTTCCCATACACGTTTTACAGCAAATCTTCAAATATCTTCTCCCCTCGATTCCTTCCTAAAGGGAATATAATATTACTACTTATAAATCGTAGGCTACTCACTATATCCTTATTTTAAGTCCATTTGTAATTTCATATTTTTCATAATCCTCTTCTCTTAACTAGTACAAACTACTAGAGAGACGAAGATCTCATCCTAACATATCAGTTTTTTTTAACTTTAGTATTTCAATTTCACTGGAAATACATGTTTCAGACTCCCTTGAAACAATAAAATCTCTCTCTCTGTTTGTGTGCGTGTGTGTGTGTGTGTGTTGTAAAAGCATAACTCAAGGACGAAAAGTCAGTTAAACATCAAAATTGCTATTTAAAGGAAATTAGTTGTTCTTTCACACTGGCCAGATGTAGGACTAGGTTTGGATAGGTAGTTCAGACTGAAATATTCAATGCCATAGCCGGGATTTAAAGCAGAGATCTTCGGATTTCTTGTCCCATACATGGCCGGTGTGAAAGAACAACTAATTTCCATTAATTGACAAAATAGTGGTATTAACTATAAAGCCCGGGACGTTGCAAGTCGCATTAAGATAGTTGTCTCATATTATATGGGAACTAATAGTTTACGTCAACTGAAGAATTTGACGTCACACTGGCATATTCAGTGGTTATAACAGCCGGTCGGAGACCACAAATCCATGATTCAAATCCCGGCTATGGGTTTGAATTTTTCACTTTGACCCAATCTATCTAAACCTTGCTATTTAAAAATATCCAGTTTTCAAGAATGCAATTCGAAGATTTCTAAGAAAATCTCCCCACCCCAACACTACACCTCATTTTCTCAAATCTAGCTCAACCATTTTGATCGATATAACATATATTTAACATGCTATCCTGACAAATGGAACGTATATCCTGAATTTTATAGAATATCCTCTGAAGTCTTCCTAATTCGAAATGGCTTTAGCATAATTGGTAAACCATAAATCATAGAAAAACACCTTATTACATTAAAAATTGAGATCTTGTTAAAGGGCATAAACTACGTAAATAAAGAATGCATTAATAATTTTGTGAGATATTCCTTGTAGTTGACTTGAATTATCAAATGTTTATACTTTCAAAAATTAAATTGCTATTCGATTCTCTAACTCCGACTCTCTCTCTCTTCCTCTCTCTCTTCCTCTCTCTCATCCTCTCTCTCCCTTCCTCTCTCTCTTCCTCTCTCACTTCCTCTCTCTCCATTCCTCGCTCTCTCTCTTCCACTCTCTCACTCCCTCTCGTGGTTTTGAAAAGAGAACAAACAGTATTTAAAACGTCCCGTTCTTAAAACCTTTGACTATTGCTTAAAACCTACTGATTCCTCTAATTCCAGAGTATCTGAATGGGAATGTGCAATAACAATTTCTGCAAATTGCATCTCGCCTGACATAAAGTAGAGAGCAAAAATGCTTTTGTAATAGTATTTTACTAAAGAACGGACAGAGAAAGTCTTGTGAATATTATGTCAGATTTTCATTCTAGTGTCTGTAATTACACATTCATGAACATTTTCGTAAAAATGCTTTATTTCCTTCTTTTTTCATTTAGGGTGTTTTAAAACACGTATGTCCGGTAAATCTCTTCTTAAATTCTTAGGTGGGATAAAATACTGTGGCTTTGTGGGTTCGTACAATTAAAAGTTTAATTTGCAGAGATTCCAAATGTCCTTAATTTGCGTAGAAATACATTTCGTAGCAGCAGAATTACATCACACACATAACACCATCTACCAAGGTCGATGTCCACAAACAGCGTTCTGATTACATCAGCTCTCGTTACAACAACACTCTACAATTGTTTACTTCTTACTGTGTTTACTACTGTTCACGACTGACTCTTGGCGAGTCGTCGCCTTCTTAAATACCTCATTGATAAATTCGAGAGATTTCTGCAACAATCACTAGATATTTCTGGAATAAACAAGACATCGAAAGTTCTATAAAACAACAAGACGTCACCAGAATGTTCCAATTACCTCACTTATCTATGTCGGTAAGTCTTATCTCAGTGATACACTATCCGACTGTTATCTGTATCTGCAGGCTCTTTGTGTACACAAGTCACGCTTATCTCTCGGCACCGAACTTTCTGTGCTTTTCGCCGCGACAATACTTTTTCTATTTATTATAGCTAAGTGGAAAATAAAATAAAAACGAGAAGTGCAATAAATCCCAAACTTGATATTTTAAATTTGGCACCTTCCAAGGCTATGACACAAAGCATTTCAAAAATATACCAACTGCAAACTTCTCTGTTAATGGAAAAAATATTTTCTGATTTTCATTTTTATTATGACGATATTTATTAAGTTACCATGTATTTAAGGCACTTGTAAAAGTAATAAAATCTATATTATATATGAATACTCTAAGAACCGTCCTTTATTTTATTGTTTAATTTACCCGTACAGTTTTGTAACAAATAAAAACTCATTAGGTCCATACAAGATGTAGACCTTATAAAAGCAGTCCATTTGTGTCCAATAAATTTATTCACAGCTTTTGCAGTTTTCCAAATATTCCATATTGCAAGCTAACACCTTTCTCAAGTATGTGTATGATATAACAGTCGTGCTTGGAAGTTCACGATTTAATCTTTTTACTCTGTGGCAAGAGCTTATTACAAGTAAACGTTGGAATGCTGTTTGCACATATTGTAACCAAGCAATGCTCACTTAATTTAAAATTATTCCTCAGTGCTCATATCAGACTGTTGCTTGTTTGAGATCTTAATTGTTTGACCCGCGATTATTCATTAAAGCTGTTACAGCTATGTTTAATCCGGGAGTGGTCGTGCAATGAGCATTGCTTACAACCTACAAATTCAGACACTTTTTAAAAAGGGATACTTAAAATACGTTCAGTTTGCTTAGTTTATAACCTTCAATCACATTCATTTATTTTTTGGGAGTTTAAACGTCACATACTCTGGTCATAAATGGAGTACACTTAAGGACCTGCTACAGGGTTTCTTTACATCAATGAATGCCTGTTCTACAGATGCTCTTTTGTGGAGGAGTGCCCAAATTTTAGTATATTATTGATTTTCGTGACTTACGCATGCAATTGTTTAATCTGTAACGTATTCAGCAAAGCTGTGACTTATATTGCGAGTTGCGATTTTAAAATACTTCGAGCCAGAGAAATTATATACTTGCACTATTGAACAATACGCACGTAATCAGAACTATCAGGTTATTTATTGTTTGTAAAGCTATTACATTTTCTGTTATGAACACAGTAGAAGGGTAATTTCCTGTACTGTTGTTATTTCTAGCAAGATATTTGTATTTCAAATTCATTATATTTGAAACATATTCAAAATATTTATACATTTCAATTCTATTCAATAGGATATTTTCATATTATTGGCATATTAATTTGTAGTGATCGGTCTCATTTTGTTCTGTAATCATCCATCAGGAGCCCAAATTGTAATGTGATGATACATATGTCACAGAGAATGCCAAACTATCGAATAGACCTAAATTATAATATTCTCAGAATTATTTGTTCTTTTACAACTTAAACCTTACATTTCAATTACAATAATTCAAGAAACCTCGAACATTTTCCGTGTAAATCCTAAACTCAAGCGACGATCACCTTTGTAGATTTTCAGGAAGCAAATATGCATCTAACCCAAAAGAAACTCTACATTGTTTCGTCTGCCAAAGATATTTAATGCTATCTAATTTAATATTTAAAATGGTTTAACTATGAAGCCTGGGACTAAAGTACTCACAGCATAGTAAGTCACCAAAAATGGTGCAGGATTTTTTGTATAATTTACGTCTTCCAACGGTTAAGTCATATCGGACGATGAATGAAAAGGATGAAATGATACTCAAATGAGTCCGCAGTCCATGAAGCTTAGAGCTATCCGAAATTCATAAACCTTATCCAGGTAACTCACCCAAACCGAGATTCAAACTCGGAATCTCTTGAATGTGAGGCAGACACGTTACTTAAGCAGGTTACAACGGAACGTATCTCATGGTATATGATAGCTTTTAGTGGTTTACCGGAAAAAATACAAGTCATTTGGAGAATTTATTATCATGCGAGCATGTTGAGCATGGTAGCCCAATGGTTAAAAGCAACCGCATGGAGACCGCGATAACCATGGTTCAAATCCTGGCTGTAACATTGATTTCTTCAGTCTGACTCTTACTGTATATAATCTGTTGTTTATATATTTACAGTAAAATAACATAATAGAAATCCAGAGGAGAAACTCTTCATGGAAAACTGTCTTCTTCTCTTGCTCTTGGTATTGGACACTGTCCTGTTGATTTATAATTCTCTACCCTTAGTAAAACTGTCACCAAAATCAAATTATTTGCCTTTCATGTAGGAAAAATGTCAAAATAATGAGCAAAACTGCATATATTATATTGATTTTGTATGAATAATTGGTTTTACTGTTATTTTACATTTACATTTCTACGAGAATAATTGAAATACTCAAGGATTACCTGTGTGAGCAAAATACAAACGCCCAATAACTTTGTAATTTCTAGGTAGCGACGGCAGTTCAACCAACGAATCCGTAATTTTTTCTTAACAAAATAAGCACACAGAAACACGTAAATACTTTTTGAGTACAAACCTTTATAAGGTATCCCAAGACAATTTATGATACCAGACGTGCATAGCAAATTATTACAAGCAAAAGTAACAATGAAATAAAGGCATACCACGTCACGACTACTGTGCATGACAACGTTAAGTTGTGTAACTTGCTTGTTAACATATAACAACACAATGTAAACACGAGCAGAATTTCGGAACGTTCGCATCTTTATGGCTACATACATGTCTGAGTCATAAATAAGTAGTGCACCAGGCAGATATGACTTACTTAAATCGTGCTTTCTGTAATAGTCGGTACTAAAGCTGTAATAATCAAAAAATGCCTCAACGGAGAAAATAAAAAACACTCTGTGTTCTTCATATCTCGCTTTGTTTTGATGAGGTTCACTGTCGATTTTAAATGGCTTCCTTCCAATGCTTCGACCAAAATATCAACTCAAATCTCATGCGTCACGTTCAACTGAGTTCTCCATCCACTCTTTCTATTTTCTTTATCAAGTAGAAAAGGTATTGCATTTCACATAAAATAGCACCGTATAAGGCCCCTGAATAAAAAAGACATACATATTTACAAAAGGTTCTGTGTGCTCTGCGTATCTGAAAAGCATTAATCAAAGAGAAAAATAAGACAAATAGCAAGCTTGCTATTTCAGTTAAAGTACCTTCCAAAGGTGCCACACAAAGTCTTCCAAGGAAATCCCCCCCCCAGAACCTACCGTTTACATGCAACATCTTTCGAACTTTTTTCTCAGAAATAGCCATAAATATTTCCTTCAAAATGCCATACATAAAATATAATTAGATGACAAATTAAACGTAAACATAGAAGGTTCTTCTCCACTTCATTCCCAAATAAGTTTGCATATTCATGTATAACTGGTAAACGTTTTAGGGGAAACGTATTCCACAAATCCAAAACAGAAAGCATTCGTATACCCTGTAATATAGGTACATGACAGAGGACAGAGAAAGTTATATGAATGCAACAGCACAGTTTTCATAAGCTATTCTTACAAAAGCTATCCTTCCGTCTTCTTCATCATAATGAAGTTAAACGTTTGGAGGATGCTTTTAATACACATTTCGCTATGGACATACGAGATGCAGAAATATGAGGCCATATCCAAGTGTTTAACAAGGAAGTCCTAACTGGTGGTTTTGAAATCCCACTTTTTGCAAGATCAAAAATATATAACCTCTCTACCATAAGAATAAACAAAACCTCACGACGTAAAAGCTGTAGAATTATTTAAAACACACAAACTTCTTAAAAACTCTGATGTTTCAGCAGCCATATCCGAGACATCTGTTATCATTGGTTCGAATGTTTCAATATTTTGTCATTTTAAACAACTCATGCTGTTCAGTTGTTTTTTCTTCGCACTGTCATGGAAACAATATGTAAGGATCATGACCAGGACGTACGGCTGACATTTGAATATCTGTTCAACCAAGGGAGATGGTAACGTTTAAGGCTCACATTCGGGAGGTTCCCGGTTCGATTCCCTTCCACCATCTATCTAATCTTGGGTTGTTCCAAATTTTTCCTGGTCGGTAGGTAAATGCTGGAGTGGATTGTCATTTACCACGATTTCCATTCAATTCATTTGTGTTCCATTACACTTCCTTCTCATCCTTCAGCAGTGTTTCTGGGATTCGTTGTTTATGCCCGTGCCCGACAGTTAGCACAGATGTTTGCTCAATGAAAGAAGTACTCCCAGTAGGTGCTAGAGTGCTGCTTGTTCTAAAGGTCGTTCATCGCCCTCTCTAGAACCACTGAGAGGATCTTCGGTCTTGAAGAAGTGTAGGACCTCCGCGCGTATCTGCGGCTAGACTACATGTGGTCTGTAGCCTCCTGTGGTTCTTCCTGGAAAGCGTTAGCCACATGCTGCATTGCCCGATGTGTGCCTCTTTGTTGTATAACACATAACACGACAGGAAATACATATTTTGACAATAGCACTATTAGAACAATAAGCTCTGTATGTGCACGCGAGCCCTCATACGCCTGTGCTTGATGGTCCGTCTGTCTGTGAACAACATAAAATCGAAAAGTCAATTAAATAATAAGCTTCGTATGACCACCCAAAGATACCACTGAAATTGCAAAATATTAGACCATTTTAATTTTCTCAAAAAAGGCTATAGCATTTTTTATTAAATTATCATATGTTAAAGATATTGCAAGACAAATTAATATATGAGTATATATTGCATTTTTAGGAATAGCCTTTGAAGTCCTCTTCATTCTAAATGAAGTTCGTATTATCCGTAATCCATCAAATGTACACAAATTTTAGTACACAATATACGGGTATGTGTATCTCGTGAAAGCACAAGATTTATGTCAAATGCTTTATAATTTCGAAGACATTTCCTGTTATTTTTCTGCATTTTCCAATACTTAACCCTCTCGCGAATCGGAAGTCATTATTTGAATTTCTTTCTATCTCTCTCTCTCTCTCTCTCTCTCTCTCTCTCTCTCTCTCTCTCTCTCTCTCTCTCTCTCTCTCTCTCTTTCTTTCTTTCTTTCTTTCTTTCTTTCTTTCTTTCTTCCATTCGTTCATTTTCTTTTGCATTTCTTTTTATTTATTTCTCTTTTTCTTGGCTTTAGAAAGATAATGTAATTCAAAAGCTCTACTTTATCAGGTGGCCCAACTGCCCCGTCTTTTACGTAAACAGATATCCCTTCGTGCGAGTTTGTGTAGTCTGCTCACTCTACTGCCGTGCGTTTAACTGGAACTTGTTGCTTTGTGCAAACCTTTTAACGTACGAATGGATATCTGCTTATGTGAAAGAGTCGGAACACCTGGTATACATATACCGCTTAAGCCTACCGTATCCTCCTTCAAGGAAATATGTATTAAACCGTTTCTCATATGACTATTTCGATTAACACGAATCAAATCAAACAGCAAGCCTTTGTAACAATAATTTGTATAAGAGTGCGTAGAATAAGTCATGTGAAATGCCACAGTTCTGAATCATTTATACTGATCTATGGATTACAGCCACATACACGTTTCCTGGGTCCCACTCAACTTTGTGTTTAACGAATTAATTTTGTCTGAGGGATCATGACTCAAGATTATCGGGAGTTTAATGCCAACCCAACGGCCAATTGTGGAGATAAACAGAGAAGACAAGATGCAGTATACTCTCCCCCAGCATAAACACAGGAGCGCTATTGATAGATAGCCAAAATCTTCTGGAGGTTTTCCTTCTCCAGGCTTCTTGCATGTTCTATAACGCTGTGAAAAGATATAATTTATATATAAACGAGTGCTCTCGGCGTTGCTTATACGACACCAAGTGCGATTATATAAGCGAGTTTGTAACGAAAGCGTGACGCACAGTATGTGTGTACTCGTATTGTGTGAACTGGACCTACTAATCTCTATATTATATGTGTTTTCACTGTCTATTGTATTTATGTTTTCCACATTTACTGTTCTGTTCCTTTTAAAACCATTGCCTGTAAACTTTCTCTTTTCAAAACCTTTTAGCCTACCCATATCATATATTCAACAATAACTAGTACAAAATATTCAAAACAAGTCACTCTTCACTTACACATCAGAAGAAGAAGAAAAACTAGCATCATTGGAGTTACAGTGGTACTGATAGGTAGCTTGTATGATCCCTTACAGAACAAGCCTAGTTCAGAAATACTTGTTAAGTATTTCAGAAGTTAAGATCGATTTTCTGAAAGTTTTGGAAAAGGGGCGTGGCGAAAACTTCAAATTCAATAATATAATAAGCAAATTAGGTATCAGATATTGCTCCAATGAACATTATAAGTATATAATTGTAATATAGGGAGCTGAAATTATAATAAAATGTAATATTAAAAAAAAGTGAAGTTTAGCTCATTTTTAGTTGTAAACGACAGAGTGCAAGACTAAAGCAATATATAAATGTGTAAAATGTAGGTTGTTGTGTTTGGTCATTCAAATTAACATGAGGTATAAACACCTTGATATTTTAAATAAAATAACAAATAACTTGTGTCAACTTCATCCTTAGATCGTTGATGATTTCTGAGTTATTCGTTTTTTATTTAAAATTTCAAGTGTTTATATCACATATTAATTTGAAAGACCAAACAGAACAACCTACATTTTAAACATTTATATATCACTGTAGACTTGTACTCTAGCTTTTACAACAAAATATTTAACGGCACTACTCTTGTAAATATTTATCTTAAACTTGGAGTAGATGGAAGAACAGTCCTTTGTATTAGAGTGGGTTGAGAATGTAGTTTGACTATAATACATTAGTTTACCGTCATAAAGTTTGCTACTATAGCAAACGTTCTTTTAATTGTATTGCTGCCCGCTAGGAGACGATCCTTTTACCGGATGTGTACTGCTGTCCATAGATGGCATCACCTGCAACGGACGATAAGACGTAAGATTATTAAACTTTTTAAACGTTTTCAGAACATTTTACATAATTTTTCTGTTTAGATATGGTCTAGACCTTGCCTGCTGTTTACTTTGTGGAAATACAGAGCAGCAGTAGTCTATATTAATACAATACTGTAAATACAAATATTTGTTTTTGAGAAAGGAAGCCTCGTGTGGTGGATTCATCTCGTGTCCCTCGCAACTTCATTTTATGGTATAATGATAATTCCACAAACATCTCAGTCTTATATGAACTTTTATCCAGTTGTCATGAACACACCATTTCTAGGCGTCTATTTCTAATGACTCACAAGCCGTAGGATATTTTTTAGAACCTTACGTTTGGGAGAAGACTCCATAACGATTTAGAGAAGCACGTCATGTTTATAAGAGTCAGCTAACAATCGAACCTGTGTCATTGCGAATTAAAACACAGGAGACGTTACAATCTGATTCCGCTATTTCAAGATTTGAATCACGTGCTGGGCGTTTTAATAATATAACTGATGAGGCAAACGCTCTTATCAATGTTAATTGAGGTGCACGAGACGCATCTTACACAAAAATGAAAATAAATCGTTACTAGAGGAACCTCGGGCCAAACTGCCGAGCCCCTCTCGTCGGGGAGTTGTTCAGATTGGGTTTGACTCGAGGAGGCAGTGTGTTCTCGACACCCACGGGAAATTGGGTACCTCTGGTCAAGCTACGGCCGCCGGAAGGGGTAGAGACTTGCCTTATAATTCCCGGGTACTAGCCTGCAGAGGTAGTAGAATGTGTGCTAGATCAGCAGGCGGCCCCACCGAGGTTTTCAGTAGTGTTTCCTGCGGGGATGACGGGCATAAGTGGCATATTTACTTCCATCCCGTCTTGACGTTGTTGTCGACGGGGCGCCTTTTGGGAAATCAGGTAATGCCCTATGGAAAGACCCCCGGAGTTATCCATCGCTCTCGGGATGAAGAAGGTTAAAAGCGGTAAAAAAAGATAAACACCGCTCGATCGTTCAAAACAGTAAGAAACGGAATGGGTGCCGAGACTTAAATATCTGCAGACTATGGTTCATGATAACTGGATGAAAGTTCCAACAAAATTCATAATACATCGTAATTATTGGCACTGAAAGCATAAAACGAATTTGCGAGAAGCTCAGGAATGTATCCACCCCACCAGACTTCCTTTCTCAAAAACAAATATTTATACAGTATTTTTAATACACATTACTGCTGCCTTATATTTCCACAAGGTAAAGGGGCAAGCGAAATCTAGATCATATCTACACAGCGATATTATGTACAATCGTTTAGCGAACATAGGAGAAGTTACATTAATCTTCTGGCATATCGTGTTTTACCGGTAGTGCCCTCTGTGGACAGCAATACTCAGTCGGTGAAAGGACTGTCTCCTAGCGGCTAGGCAGCGTGTGGCACGAAGGCTTACTCTCCCGACTCATCACCTACCAAACCCCTTCCTATTTAATGCATGTCATTATACTCCTAACTTACTGTCAGAAACTTTGATGTCTCCCACCACAGAATCTTATGCTCATCCCATTATATTAGAGCCGGCGTTCCCCGAGGCAGTGTCCTGGCACCCACTCTCTTCCTGCTATACATCAACAACCCACCATCCCTGCCAAGGTGCTCGCTGTATCTCTTTGCTGACGATACAGCTGTCACCTCCAAATCATCAGAGCTCAACCTGTATACTCGCAGGATTCAAAAATATGCTGACCTCCTCACCACCTGGTTCGAACGTTGGCACCTACGCGTCCACCCATAGAAGAGCCAGACCATCACCTTCTCCCGAAGAGGAATAGCGGATCTTTCACCAATACGCCTAACTGGTGAGGACGTCCATTAAATACTTACGTTTAAGTATCTTGGTGTTCTACTCGACATCAAGTTGACGTGGAGAGACCACATTACATATGTGGCTAATAAAGTTAGCAAAAGAATGGTTATGCTCTACCCTCTCTATAACCGAGGATCAGTCATGTCCCTGCCTACAAAACTGCTCCTGTATAAGCAAGTACTCCGGCCAGCCACCACATACGCCAGTGAAATATGGGGAGTAGCAGCTAAATCTCACCTACACCGCCTTGAAATTCTACAATCCCGATTCCTCCGCATTACCACAGACTGCTCTTGGTACATCAACAATCTAGTCATGCGACGTGACCTACGTATCCCCTCAATAGCAGACTACATCCATACTCTTTCACGTTCTTCTATCAAAAGCTCTCCCACAACTTCATTTCCCTCATCCGTGGTCTAGGTGAGTACGACATCGATCGTGGAGAGCGCTACAAACGCGCAATACTGCTTCTAGACACATAAAATAATACATCAGATGGCTTATATATAATTCCAACCTCTTCTTCTGTCGCATATTATCCTTCCTTACAAAACACTCCACTGCCAGTAGAGGGTCAAGCCCTGATCTGGCTTAAGACCGAAGGTCTAACATTCAGATCTTCAATGTCCAGTCATGTGTGTGTAGCGGGCAGGAATACAATTAAAAGAACGTTTGCTATATTATATATCTTTACGACGATAAACTAATGTATTATAATCACCCTACTTTCTCAACCCACTCTACTACAGATGACTGTTTTTGTATCTACTCCGAGTTTAAGATAAACATTTACAAAAGTAGATTCATTAAGGTGAGAAGGTTGGGGCGGTTACCCTCCTTGTGTTTTGAATTTATATCACACGATGCGGTGACATATCGGAAGTTGGATTCGCCCCGTCGTGAGGTCTACGCCCCACACACGCATAAGTTTCGCGCTCCCTCGGTGTGGCGATGCATGTAGAAGCCAAACCTTACCTTGATGTAGAAGC
>CM060948.1:239000546-239033046 GCA_030765055.1 Mantis religiosa | reverse complement strand
GCAGAAATTAGATCAGGAACTAAGCAGCACAGTGGTAAGTAAAACTGAAGCAGAGGAAACGGCAAACCTCGCCTTTTCATGTATCATAGCAGCTAGTAATGCAACCTTCAAAGTTTCAACAGGTGCTAAACAGGCGATAAAAAGGAAGACGGTATCTTGGTGGACAGACGAACTTACTATATTAAGAAAAAGGGCAAATGCACTGCGGAGGAGATACCAAAGAACTGTCACCGGCAAAAATCTACGACAGGAGAGGAAAGAAAAATACCTGGATGGGAAAAGGGAATACGAAAGGAAAATGAGAGATGCAAAACTGAAGTCATGGAAAGCGTTTTGTACAATAAGTGATGATGCCAATCCTTGGTGTTTAGTATATAAAATAGCTTCCGGCAAACTCCGAACTGGTGTGAGATTGACTACATTACAAAAAGACGATGGAACATTTACCACAGATACTGAAAACACAATCAAGCATATGTTAGAGCACTTTGTACCCGAAGACAATCAAGATAGTGACAACGAATTGCACAAACAAATTAGGAAAGAAATTGAAGAACCCATCAATACTAATGATGATAAACCTTTCACAACTGTAGAAATCATCATTAATATGCAAAAATTCAATCCAAAGAAATCTCCTGGGAAGGACTGCTTATCTAGCGACATAATTACAAGAGCTTTCCAAAATCTCCCTCTATTCTTCACGCAAGTATACAACGCGTGTTTAAAGAAGGGATGCTTTCCAAAAGATTGGAAGCAGTCTATTGTCATTCCAATAATTAAGCCCGGAAAAGAAGAATGTCAAGATGCATCAAAATACAGACCAATAAGCCTATTAAATATCGGAGGTAAACTACTAGAAAAACTGATGATTGACAGAATACTACACCATATGTACAGGAATAATTTGTTACACAATAACCAGTTTGGATTTATCCCCCAAAGGGGAGCAGTTGACGCTGCAATGGAAGTTAAATCTTTCATCGATAAATGCTTGAAGTCAAAACAATGCGTAGTAGTCACTAGTCTTGATGTCAAAGGTGCCTTTGATGCAGCTTGGTGGCCTAGCATACTCAAGAATCTAAGGCAGCTTAGATGCCCTAAGAATTTATATAATTTAGCAGTGAATTACTTCAGCAACAGAAGAGCAGTATTTTCAGTGAACAACTATACAGCAGAAAGAAAAGTACAGAAAGGCTGCCCACAAGGATCATGCTGTGGTCCAGGTTTCTGGAACATAATGTACAATTCGATGCTGAATTTAGAATATGATCACCGGACAAGAGCGATCGCCTTCGCAGACGACCTGGTAGTAATGACAAGAGGAGCATACAAATCAGAAGCAGAGAGCGTTGCAAATCACGATCTTAGAAAAATCCAAAAATGGGCTGATGATAACAAAATTCAATTTAACCAAAATAAATCCAAGGTTCTATTTATCACAAGAAGAAGAAATGTAGATAGGGAATCATCATAAACTTAACCAAACCGAAGAAATAAAATACCTCGGAATATATTTAGATAGCAAATTTAACTTCAACGCGCACATTGAATATACTGCAGACAAAACAATCGCGTTGGTTCATATGCTACAATGGTGGCTAGGTCACAAAGCACTTAAGACAATCTATGAAGGTGCTATAGTCCCTGTTTTGACATACGGAGATCCTATATGGATAGATGCGATACGGAAGAATAAAAATATTGCAAAATATAGAAGAATTCAAAGATTAATCAACATAAAAATGATGAAAGCATATAGAACTCTCTCGTATGATGCACCGTGCGTACTAGCTGGAGAATGCCCTATAGAAATAACTATAGAGGAAAAACTCCAAATATATTTGGCAACAAAAAGTCACATAGCAGACTTCGACAAACCATTAGAAGTAAAACACTGGCGACATCCTGCCGAAGTGGCAACGATTCAGGAGGTGAACAAAGATAACATATATAGAATGGAAGCGTACACAGATGGAAGTAAAATGGGGGAGAAATTTGGCGCAGCAGGAATTATATTTGAAAACGGAATTATGACACACCAGTTAAAATTCAAATTGCATGGCCACTGCACCAACAATCAAGCCGAACAACTTGCTATTTTAAAAGTACTAGAGAAATTATAAGAAGTGTGTTATGCCAGTTCAATAGACAGAAACGTTGCAATATACACTGACAGCAGAATTACTATAGATCTACTGAGAAACAACTGGAAAAGAAATCGACTAATAGAATCTAACAAAGACAAACTTCTTGCACTAAACCATTTAAATTGGATCATCCACTTTGGCTGGGTTAAAGGCCACTGCGGAATAGAAGGGAATGAACTAGCAGATAAGCTTGCAAAACGCGCAGCTATCGAAGATAGTGAAATAGTGTACGACAAAATACCAAAAGACGTAATTGTAACGAGAGCGAAGGAATATGGACTCAACAGGTAGCAACAAGTCTGGACGAACACAACGAAAGGTGCAGTGACTAAAGCATTCTTCCCGTTAGTGAAAAACAGATTGCGTCAAAAGATTCCAATATCCCCAGAACTCACTACAATGTTAACTGGCCATGGAAAATTAAATGCATACCTATACCGATTTAGAATAATAAATATCCCACTCTGTCCTTGCGGAGAAGAAGAACAGTCCGTTAACCATATAGTATTTAATTGTAGAAGACTTGATGAACAAAGACTAGAATTGGCAAAAAGTGTAACAAGCAATGGAGGGAAATGGCCTACCACCAACGAGAAGATTGCGAATAATCACCTGAAGTCGTTCGTAAAATTTGCAACTTCTATAAAAATCACGGACATGGACTGAAGGATTTGGAGTGTAATAACGACAAATTGTGAACTCTATACAATCAACTTACTCCGGTTTCATCATAATCTTACAATTCACTAAACCATAAAGCACTACTTCTACAAATATGACAAGTATTTAGATTGAAATAATTACAAATTGTAAACTCACAAAAATCAGCTAGAAGAATAGACTCAATTTAATGTATATAGTTTTTAGTTAATTGATGGAAATTAATCATTTCTCCACACCAGCCGTATATAGGCTAAGATATTTGATGGATAGAGTCAACATGAAAAATTCAATGCCATGGCCGGGATTTGAACCACGGATCTCCTGGTTTCCGTCCAGTCGCTCTTAACCTTTGAGCTACCATGGCCAACGTGCCTTCCTGACATTAAATTCTCCAGTTGACTCGTATATTTCCCCGGTAGACCACTAGGGGCTCTCGCATCCGAGATCCGTGGTTCAAATCCCGGCCATGGCATTGAATTTTTCATGTTGACTCTATCCATCAAATATCTTAGCCTATATACGGCTGGTGTGGAGAAATGATTAATTTCCATCAATTAACTAAAGAGTTAAGAGTTAAATGATGAAGCCTGGGACTTAAGTACTTACAACAGTAAGTCGCCACAAACGGTTTATCTCGGATGCGAGAGCCCCTAGTGGTCTACCGGGGAAATATACGAGTCAACTGGAGAATTTAATGTCAGGAAGGCACGTTGGCCATGGTAGCTCATAGGTTAAGAGCGACTGGACGGAAACCAGGAGATCCGTGGTTCAAATCCCGGCCATGGCATTGAATTTTTCATGTTGACTCTATCCATCTAATGTATATAGTGTCTAAAACACAGAATAACCCAATGTAAAATTTTTTGTAATGTTTACAATTACTAATTCAAAATAGGACATGTAACTATAAAGCATGTAGTATTACTATGTAATGGAGCATGCTGTTGATATCAATAAAGCAAAAAAAAATTATTATCATTATCATCATTATCATTATCATTTTCATTATCATTATCATTATCATCATTATTATTATTATTATTATTATTATTATTATTATTATTATTATTATTATTATTATTATTATTATTATTATTATTATTATTATTATTATTATTATTATTATTATTATTATTATTATTATTATTATTATTATTATTATTATTATTATTATTATTATTATTATTATTATTATTATTATTATTATTATTATTATTATTATTATTATTATTATTATTATTATTATTATTATTATTATTATTATTATTATTATTATTATTATTATTATTACTATTATTATTATTATTACTATTATTATTATTATTACTATTATTATTATTATTACTATTATTATTATTATTACTATTATTATTATTATTACTATTATTATTATTATTACTATTATTATTATTACTATTATTATTATTATTACTATTATTATTATTATTACTATTATTATTATTATTACTATTATTATTATTATTATTATTATTATTATTATTATTATTATTATTATTATTATTATTATTATTATTATTATTATTATTATTATTATTATTATTATTATTATTATTATTATTATTATTATTATTATTATTATTATTATTATTATTATTATTATTATTATTATTATTATTATTATTATTATTATTATTATTATTATTATTATTATTATTATTATTATTATTATTATTATTATTATTATTATTATTATTATTATTATTATTATTATTATTATTATTATTATTATTATTATTATTATTATTATTATTATTATTATTATTATTATTATTATTATTATTATTATTATTATTATTATTATTATTATTATTATTATTATTATTATTATTATTATTATTATTATTATTATTATTATTATTATTATTATTATTATTATTATTATTATTATTATTATTATTATTATTATTATTATTATTATTATTATTATTATTATTATTATTATTATTATTATTATTATTATTATTATTATTATTATTATTATTATTATTATTATTATTATTATTATTATTATTATTATTATTATTATTATTATTATTATCATTATTATTATTATTGTTGTTGTTCATGTTGCTGTAAGTCTGCTTAACACACACAAAAACATTCATATGTTTTGGTTGTATAGTCTTTTTTTTAAAAAAAAAAAAAAGTATACCAGAACCTGTAAAAAAGTGAAACTGAGAAAACGGCTTTGAAAGTTTATATATATATATATATATATATATATATATATATATATATATATATATATATATATATATATATATATATTACTGAGTTCTCACATGAGTCAGAACATTCTTGCTGCATAGACTTGACTCTCAGTATACGCCCTTGTTCATTTCAACTTCCTCTTCATTTGTTTGCCTTCTTGGTCAGTTGTTCAACTATTTCATCTGCTTTCAGGACTCGCAGCTCATCAATTTCTGTACATGACAACTATCATGATTAGCACATGTACATACGTCCACCGCGGGAGATTAGAGACGTATTATGCTCAATTCCCCAGCAAATGAATTGGAATGCAATAGAGGTGCATTGCATGTATTTCATTAAGCTGCTTTGTTGCAAATAACAGAACTGACAGAGAAAATGTAACTAAAGCACGTTACTGAATTGACAGCGAGAACTTAATGATGTGAGTGTAAAAGCTGGACGAAGTCGCAATATCATGTGACATCTTTAACAAAAAGTTCTTTTGATTGTGTAAGACTTAACATGAAGTACAAGGAAATAATAGCAGAGACATTCGCTGACGTCATTAGAAGTCTTCTTTGGTTGTTAATATGATACCGTGTCGCCCAGGCTTGCCTTATTTGAGCAAATAGTTCATGACGTGGAAAAATTAATAATTTCATGCCATGATCGTACCTGAGCCACTTTATCAAGTTTAAACGCAATGGAGAGATGTTGGTCATGAAAAATGAACGATATTAAAATATATGTAGCAGAAATGAATTACATTAATGAACGTTGTTGTCCCTTCCGTGCGCAACGTAACGTGTGACTTGTTATCTGTGTTACACAGGAAGTCAGTGCCACCAACTGTATGAATCAGTTCATACATCCTTACTTTTGATTTAGTTTTTAAAACATAAATATCTGATACGTTTTTACAAGGCACGTTCCCTAACACAGGGACACAACCACGTTTGTTTGTTGTTTTGTTTCGCCCTTAATTGCCCTGAAAAATTTCTGCAGCTGAAACTAGATATCCAAGTATTTCGAAACAAAAAACAGGAGAAGACTTTTTTCCACCATAATGTAACTATTATTATTATTATTATTATTATTATTATTATTATTATTATTATTATTATTATTATTATTATTATTATTATTATTATTATTATTATTATTATTATTATTATTATTATTATTATTATTATTATTATTATTATTATTATTATTATTATTATTATTATTATTATTATTATTATTATTATTATTATTATTATTATTATTATTATTATTATTATTATTATTATTATTATTATTATTATTATTATTATTATTATTATTATTATTATTATTATTATTATTATTATTATTATTATTATTATTATTATTATTATTATTATTATTATTATTATTATTATTATTATTATTATTATTATTATTATTATTATTATTATTATTATTATTATTATTATTATTATTATTATTATTATTATTATTATTATTATTATTATTATTATTATTATTATTATTATTATTATTATTATTATTATTATTATTATTATTATTATTATTATTATTATTATTATTATTATTATTATTATTATTATTATTATTATTATTATTATTATTATTATTATTATTATTATTATTATTATTATTATTATTATTATTATTATTATTATTATTATTATTATTATTATTATTATTATTATTATTATTATTATTATTATTATTATTATTATTATTATTATTATTATTATTATTATTATTATTATTATTATTATTATTATTATTAGTATTAGTATTAGTATTAGTATTAGTATTAGTATTATTATTATTAGGGGCGCCGGGGTAGCGCGGTGGTTTCGTTCGCGGCTCCCGTTCTAAGGGTCCCGAGTTCGATTCCCGACTCTGGGGTTGGCGATTTTAAGTCGGCCCTATCCACGCCTTCACCTCTGTCTAGCACACGTGAAGTATCCCCTATGCCCAACGTGGTTCGGAGTCCACGGTAAAAACTGTAGGTCCTCTCACCTCACCGCCATCTTCACTATCACCCTATCATCGGAGGTAATGGACACCGCCCTCTGGGTGCCTCCACCTGAGAAATGGGTCCGGTCATCACTTGGTGGGGTGAGGTTACCCCGAAGGCTAAGGTTGCCATGTGGGGAGTGTTAGTAACTAACTTATTATTATTATTATTATTATTATTATTATTATTATTATTATTATTATTATTATTATTATTATTATTATTATTATTATTATTATTATCATCATCGTCATTTAAGCTCTCCAAATAATTATCTTGAAATAAGCGTGCTTTATAAGAAAACAGTATATGCTGATTGTTTCTTCATTTGAGAGGGATATCAAAAGTTTAATTACATTTCATTTAGTGCATGTTTTCACGGTCAGTGCTCTGATTACTGAACTCAGTCTATAATGTCCAATGCAGTATTATGACCTTTACCTCCTAACAGCCTTTTCGATGTCTATATTAGTCATAGATAGAAACACAGAGAAACACAATTATACGTTCGTTAAGTTTTTTCTATTTTTAATTAAGTGATTCTTAAGACGAGTATTTATATTAAAATATCGGTATGATATTTTTGGGTGGAATAAAATGAATTTTCTTCCTACTAAACCTAGATGCTACTGAAAACAAAGACCACCGAAGACTTAAGGTAGTGTATACTTAAATTTGAGCAAAAATTGTTAAAAATAAGAAAGCAACCATTTCATAATAAAACATGTGTTTCTAACTTTCAGAAAGTATCGTTTTTTCACTTGGTACAGTTAAACTACTAATGAACAGGCAGATATTTAATAATAGGCATTACCAATATTTAATCCCAATTTCTCGCACTTTTCCCCATTTTGCCATATACAAAATTCTCCACGCAATGAAATGCTTAAAAAATTTGCATAAACATGTTTGTTACCGTTGAAAACCACATGAAATAATATAATTGTGTTTGTGAAATATTTATCTAATTTGAAAGAAAAATATTTCAGTGAGTACGACACTTAAAATTTCTTTAAACCTAATTAGAGCTCATTAAAAATTCCGAATAACAGATACTTTATAAACTCTTTTACTGTAAAATACGCATTTTTGATGTGAATATTCTTAAAAATTCTTCGATTGAAGAAGTGTTATGAGCACAATGAATTTATAAAATAAATACTCCTATTTAAATGATCTTGGAGGCTAGAATTTTGAAACGTGGCAAAAATATTTCTGGAACTATTTTTAATAACCTGTGTAAGTTTCAACTTACCATGGATTTACTAAATTTAAAAATGCATCACGTTAAATATTCTAACTTTTTGTTTTCTCATTTATATAAAAATAACACGTGACAGTGTAGAAAGTAGTCACAAAACGACAAGAATTGTAAATATTGACATGATTGCAGACATAATGAAATAAGTATGTTGGAAAAACTCAAGTTAAACAGGTTTCCGAAGTTCAAGCATCAGTTAACCGAAGTAAAGTAAACAAAACAAAATGCAAAGTTATTTTTAAATCACTTTGAAGAAGGCATCTCAACGTTACATGAAGCAAAACAATATGAAAAATAGAACGTGGCCTGTTTAACTGTCCTCTCTTTCGTAAAAGTTATGTTTTCATAATAGATATCAGTTTCCAAAGAGTTTTTATGATGAACATTCTATCATTCTGTTTGTTGCTTCTTCCTATGAATTATGTAAAGACAAATAGGAACTACGCACGCATATAGAGGCTGGGCCATGCTTTTCCCGTATTTGTGCCTTTAAACTTTTTCCATTGGATATGTGCCTTTTGGGCATAAAAAGGTATGTTTCCTACCGTGCACTCCAATACAAAAGAGTATTATAACAGTTTTCAAAGAGTTTAGTGCCCAAAATGTATCTTCTCGAGAGATAACGGTAACAAATAACTGTATCATAAAAGACAACTTCCTTTCCAATTGCATATGAAATAACCGTTGTATTGAGACATTGAGAGGGTAACTGCCTCGAATAAATCCAAAGTAAGTTCTCTAAGAAACTGTACCATGTATGAGAGAAGGTCAGAGGTAGGGAATACGAAAGAGAAGATAAAAAGAGAGCGGGGGAGAGCAGTGGATTGGAAAGGAGAGGAGAGGAGAGAAGAGAAAGGAAGGGAAGAGAAGAGGAGAGGATAAAAGAGGAGAGAAGGGTAAAGCAAAGGAAAGAAAAGAGAAGTGAAATGGTCTTAGTTGCGATTATACTTTTTTGAATGAATTCCCAAATAGCAGTAAATAGAGGATTTCAGCAGAAATATACGTTCTCCTTTAAACAAATTCCTCCAACTTTAAGTCATATTGGACGGTGAATGAAATGATGCTTAAATGAACTCAGGGTCTGTAAAGCTTAAGCGTTACTTGACATCCATCTTTCAGGTTACAGGAAAACTCGGGAAAAAACCTTATCCAGATAACTCATCCTGACCGAGATTCCTAAAAGGGACCACTCGAACGTGAGGCAGACATACTATCATCTACTCTACCGAAGCGAGCTATTATATATATTCTGGAAGTTCTGTAATTTAAAAAAGAAACTTTATTACAAAATATTTTTTGCTCTGTGTGTACCTCTGTGTTTGATCAGCATACTTCAAAACCGAAAAGTCAGAGTTATGATTCAAACTTGGTCTTTGAGTTCATCTTCCAAGGATGCAGAAGGAATATTTTCATTAAAATATCCTCACTCCAGCTAGCGTTTACATAGCAACATTTTTCAAAAACTTTGACTTCATCAAAAATGGTTCTAACGATTTTGATTGCAGTAACATATGTTAGAAAATGTTTTCATGACAATTGAAATGCGTATCTTGAATCTTCTGGAAAGAGCATATAAAGAGATCTCTTCATTCTGAATGACGTGTATAACTGCTAAACCTAAGCGTTAGATAGAAACTTAAGATAACAAAAATGCAGGTCTCACTGAAGTACAGCATAATTCAAAAACCAAAATTCAGTTAAATACATCACACCAAGGTAAGCTTTGTATTGACATATTTTTGAAACTTCTGATCTTTGTTCTACACTTTTAAATAGACTTTTCTTAAATTTAAAGTCGCTATTCCTTGTTTTAAGTTCATGCCACGCAAAGAGAACTGGACTTAAAAGTGATTATATTACTGGATTATCAGATAAACCATCTGAGTTATACTATCATCGTATGCTAATAATAAAACCATTTCTACAAATGTCTACCTCCATTAATGCAGTGGCAAGGCGTGACTTTCAAAGCGAGAGAAGCTCCAAATAATAATTTTCAATACACTAAGAGATAATAATGTCACCGATCGCATATTTTGTGTTAGAGCCGCCACAAGCCAATGCCGGGCGCGTGAAAAAGAAAGACAGAGAGCTATGCGAAAGCTGATCGTTTGCGGAGAGAGAGAGAGAGAGAGAGAGAGAGAGAGAGAGAGAGAGAGAGAGAGAGAGAGAGAGAGAGAACGACACAGATAGTCTGGAATTTCCCGCTGCCATCCTTATTGTTACCGAACGATTCACTGAATTCTAGAAAAGGACTGGAGGTATAAAAGCTGTCAAAGTTTTAGTTGCGAGAGGCAGTTCTTAGTTGAGTGTGCAACTGTGTAGAAGTCATTTCGCTGCTGTAAGGGGTGCACAAAGCGTCTTTTTACTGAAATAAAGAGCATTTTAAATTTCTGCAAACAAGACTTTTAACTCTGCGAACCCACAAAGTCACATTTAGTTTAATTAGTGCGATACGATGATAGAAGCTGCATCGGCAAATATTTTAGAGAAGATGGAAGAAATGAAGACAGCGAATACACCCTCGCTGCGAAGACGGAAGCGGCAAATAACCTGGCCGCGGAGCTAAAAGAAATGAAGACAGTGAACGACAGCCTGGCTACGGAAATAATGGCGGCAAATGACAACATGACCGCAAAAATGGAAACGGCAAATAACAACCTGGGCGCGAAGATGACCGAAATGAATGCTGCAAACAAGGCCCTCGCAGTCAAATTTGAGGAGTAGTTGGCCGGCGTGAGGGAGGACATCATGGAGTTACATGAGCGCGTCGAAGATCTGGCGAACCGCGTTAACGACCTAGATGGAAAAGCTGATAGCAACACCAATTCCCTGAACGCCATGATGTAGGACATCGTCGACAGAAGGTTGAAGGATTTGGGTCAAAGAGCCGGGACGCGACACAAAATCTACGCGCGTCAAACCACCTAAGTACGACGGAACGTCAGCATTCGGAGTCTTGCGCCGCCAATTCAACACAGTGGTCAAGCACAAGTGGTCGCCAGAAGAAGAGGCCGCACACCTAAGAGCGAGCCTGCAGGGACGGGCCGCAGAGGTGCTGAACGCAGTCCAGACAGGGGTGGCGCCCAAGGACATCTGGGAGTCTCTGGAAAACCGCTTCGTAAATCACCGTTTGGCCGCAGTCTACCGCAGCCAGCTGAATTTTAACACGCAGCAGGAGTTCACCCTGGCAATTGAACAACTGGCTAGCAAAGCCTTGTTCGAACTACCACCCAAGTACGTACCCCGGAAGGCCGCCTACAACTTCGTCGACGGGATCGTGACGCTGAGATACGTCAGTGCCTAATGCTCGGTGACTGCAATACCATCTACGAGACGCTAACGGCTCCATTTAGGATGCAGGCGGCTAAGGTGCAGGCTACCCCGACTTCGCGAACAAGGAGTATCCGTTACAATGGAGACCTAAGCCTAGCCGAGGGACGCCGGCGAAGACCAAGTGGCATGTGTTGGGGGTGTGGCCAGCCGGGACACCTGGAAAGAGACCGCCCATACCAGGAAGAGCAGCCGGAAAACGAGTAATGGCCGGCGTGGCTACGGGTACGCCGGCACCGTCACCACCATCCTCATGAGCGGCACTGCACACCGTCAGCCGGCGTATGAATGACGCCCTCATTGCGGACGGTTGGTGGTAGGGGAGGCCGATGCGCGTGCTTGTGGACACCAGGGCAGCTATGTCAATTATCAGATCTGATGTAGTTAGGGAATTTCAGTCGAGAAAATCAAGACGACCTTACCAGCTACTGACGGCAACGGGCAGTACCTTGCCTGTGGAGAGGGGGGCTCTGCTGCACTTTACCTTGGGGTGGAGTGCCGTGCGTTCGTGGTTGTTCGTCGTGGAGGTGGCTGAGGAGGTGGTACTGGGATTGGATGTCCTCAGGAGCCACGAGGCGACGATCAACGTCGGCAGGAAGGTCCTGAGGCTCAATGGAGAAGAGTTGATACTCTGGAACCCCAAAGAACGCCTTGGAGTCTGCAGGATCATCCTGAGGGAAGACGTGGATTTCCCCGCGAGAAGAAATGTGGTGGTGATGGCGCGACTGGAAAGACAGCGAACGAAGAACATAATGCTGGGCGGTAAGACGCCTGTTCACGGACTTTGTGTAGGCAGGTCATTGTTGCCCTGCCGATAGGAAGCGCCAGTGAGGCTGCTTAACCCAAGAGATACCGATCACGACATCCAAGCCAGGACGGAGTTGGGGGCGTGCGAGCCTATTTTCAGAGTAACAGCAATCGACCAAGCCCAAGAGCCGGTGCCGGCGCAACAGCTGGGGCGCCGACTGGAAGGCTTACCGGAGAGGGCAGCCGACCACCTGACCACAGAACGGCTAGAGAAGGTTCCACAACTGTTGGAACGATACCAGCGAGTCTTCAGCCAAGGCAACAGCGACTACGGCCGCATGGACCGATTGTTTCACCACATCGACAGCGGAGAGGCCCAGCCTATTCGGCAACCACCCAGACACGTTCCGCTGGCTAAACAAGCGGCGGTACGGGACATGCTGGAGGATATGAGATCCAGGGGAGTGATTGAAGAGTTGGACAGCCCTTGGTATTGGTGAAGAAGATGGACGGCAAGCTACGCTTCTGCGGAGATTACAGGAAGCCGACGCAAACCCTAGGGCTCCTGCTGGAAGGATTACTCGAGCCAGTGGCCGACCACCTGATCTCAGAACAGCTAGAGAAGTTTCGACAACTCCTGGGACGATACCAGCGATTCTTCAGCCAAGGCAACAAAAAAAAAAGAAAGAAAGAAAGAAAGAAAGAAAGAAAGAAAATAAGAACCAAATTAAAAGATCTGTATTACTATATCTTGGTATCTAGTTTCTAATCCTACGGATAATATTCACCGACTTTATTTCTCATTTTTTTAATTTATTTATTAAATACATCCAATTTTTGCAGATACAGGTTATATTATTAAACCTAAATAGCTGCCTAAACTAATCTACTGCGACTGTTTCTGGTAGTTTACAATGAAATCTAATCCTATTTCTGCTCAACAGTCCTCTAACAAACAATGTAGCAATTCAATCTAAACTAAACTATTATCACATTTTTGTTTCTACTAATTAATAATTCGACTGTTGGTGCTACAACATATAAGTTTCACAGTTTTGCCCTGGTATCCATACCCTTCCTCAACAAGTTACATGGTTTGACATCAGGAAAAGGAAAAGTTCATCATTTCGTCTGTTGGTACCTCCAATTTTTTATTAATTTGAAGTATCTTCTTCCTCACCTAGTTGATCCATCTTCCTTCTCCTGCCCGTGAAAATTCAGTAGCCTTCGTCGATTAATTCTCAATGGTCCTGCTCCTGACTCTGGTTATTTGGAATGTAGATGATGTTCCTCCTTCAGCTTTACTGGTCTCCTTTGTCTTAATTTAGTAGATCTCTTTGGTTGTGGTTGATGTTCAATTTTTTGTTTTCCTAAACGTTGATGTTAAGCCCAGTTCTTTCTCTTGTAGATATCTGCCGTAACTCAGTTTGAATACTATTCCTGCCATCCGTTCTAATATAATGTAATCTTCTTTGTTTTTTATTATTGTTGCTAGTTGTTTTCCAACTACTTGCTGCCGTTGTTCCTGAAGTTCTTCTCGGTAATTCTGGCATTCAATTAGAACATATTCGGGTGTATCCTGTAGTCCACAAAGCTTACAATTATCATCCCTTCCCCTGCTGATATTCTTGTAATAAGTGCCGTACGGTCCAAGACTAGATAGCCTTCTTCTTGTTTCTAAATGATTCCATTCCTGTTGCCATAAATATATTAATTCCAAATTAGTCTGTCGTTTGTCGCTGCATCTTTTGCTATTTCCTTTACCTTACCTAAATTTTGTTTTTTGAATCAATAAATGGCTGCCCTTCTTCTGATAGCACTACCCAGAGGCCGTATACCTACTATAATAAGTAGTGCCATTGTAAATGTTGATCCCGTTGCTCCTGTTGCTCTTATCGAATACAGCCGCTGGGACTTCCTAAGCATTCTAATATTCTTCTGCAGACTAAGACGGTGGGCCCATATTGCCGCTCCATATCCTGTAATTCCCAGCGTAATGCCAGTGTCATAAGTTCTTATTGCGTTCAGATGTAGTTTGAAATTTATTGGTAGTCCCAAACACCTCAAATGTGTCACCCTCTTAATAGACTGCCCATTCATTTTGATCACTGGGTTTCGTTTTAACTGTACATTGAATATTACATACGCTGAATTTGCTGGCGCCACCTCCAGCTTTACATTCCTGCACCATTCTTCTAATTTTTTCATGATTTGCTTAGCTTTTGTTTCGATCTACTATCAGCTACCAGAAGTATCACCACATCATCAGCATATACGACTACTTCCTTTAAATCTGGAAGTTCTGGTAGCTTTATCAAAAAATTCAATTAGGATGCCCCAAAACAGAGGCCCAAGTATGCATCCCTGCGGGCATGCTTTCGTGGTTTCTCGGGTAATGCTACAGTCATCGCCACTTACATAAACCCTACGGTACGTACAATAATTCTTTAAGATGCTTATCAAGGTAGATGGATATCCTTGATTGCTCAAAATGCCAAAAAGTTCAGGCCACAACACATTATCAAAGGCCCCTACAATGTTGATAAAAATCGCGATGACTTATTTGTTATTGGTAGTTTCTACAGCTTTTATTATTTCGTTTAAAGCGTCTTCAGTATATTTCCCTTTTCTAAACCAACACTGCTTGCCTGTCATTCCCAACATTATCCTATATTCAGGGCACCAATTTTGAGTCCCAGTTGATAAAGGAGGCACTGGAAAGACTTGGTGTGAACAAGACCCGCACGACACCTTTACATCCGTAGTTGGACGACATGGTCGAGAGATACATCACGACACTAGAAGAACTTCTAAGGAAATTTGTGGATAGCCATCAGCAACACTAGGACGTCAAGGTGCCACTGCTCTTGCTGGCCTACCGCTCGTCAACACAACTGGGATGACGCCAGAAAGCCTAATGTTCGTCCGAAAGCTACGCCTCCCTTGTGAGCAGGCTTTTGGGAGCCCCCAGAGCGAAACAGCCCGCAACTAAGTATGTGGAAACCCCCGTGGGTGTCATATCCACGACATGCATGAGATGGCTCGTCAGAACATCCAGATGGCGAGCGACCGCATGAAGACCAGATGCAACAGGCAAGTCAACAGCCAAGGATTCCAGCAAGGTGACCTGGTCTAGTTGTATTGCCCCCGAAACTTCAGCAACCGTGGCAAGGACCGTATCGGGCGGTAAAGGGACTTAACGATGTGGTCTACCGCATCCAGGAGGTGTCCCGAGGAAAGATGTTGGTTTTACACCTGGATCATCTGGCACGCTATGATGGTGCTGTTCGGGACGTCCAGTCTTGTGGAGTGAGCAATGTAACCGATCGCATTTTTTGTGTTGGAGGCGCGACAAGCCAGTGCCGGGAGCTGAATGCTTGCCAAGAGAGAGAGACAGAGAGAGAAAGAGACAGAGATAGTCTAGAATTTGCCGCTGCCATTCTTATTGTTACCGAACGAAAAGAGCTGGAGATGTATAAGCCGGCAAAGTTCTAGTTACGAGAGGCAGTAGTTAATTGAGTTTGCAGCTGTGTAGGCGTGTGGTATACGACCTTGAAGACTGCGTTTGTGTATGTTACGTTATTTGGCTGCTGTAAGGGGTGTACAAGGCGTCTTTTTACTGAAATAAAGAGCATTTTAAATTTCTGTAAACAAGACTTTTAATTCTGCGAACCCGCAGGATCAGAATAATGACTCAAAGAACTATGGTTACACTTCATTACTCTTTCTATTGTACAGCCACACGTAGGCCCTTCTTGCATTATAAGACAGCTTATACTGCAAGCTTTCCCTCTGCACTCAGACGTTCCAATTTTTCCTACAGCTAGCACTCACCACCTGGACAACGTGGAGAAAGTATGCAATTCACACACTTTTGCTAAGAACTTAAAACTTTACAAGAATTCCTATTTCCTATTTCTCACTACTAAATACCAATGTACGCAACCTACGTCAGTCAATCAGTCAATTAATGTTGACTGATCAGTCTTGATTTGATTGACTTATCAGTCAATATACAGCTCGAACAGCGGATCTGTGCCGGTGACCTACTTTCTTCGCGCACTGAGGAGAGTCTATGCCCAAGCGTCACTTGCACCTTCTGCTGGTGCTGGAAGATGGGAGACAATGCAGCACGGCCATATTTCGCACGATACTGATCATTTCAGTGTACTGCGCATGACCGAAAGTGAGTGCACTGAGCAAGACCGAGAGTGTAGGCTCGGCAACTGGCTTTAGACTAGTGCGCATACGGTCCTCACCGGCACAAAACCATTGTCTGCCCTGTACGTAATTTACTATTCCTAATGTTACTGAAAGAAAGTTGCAGTTGCATTTAAAGGCGCCACATTACAAAAAAGTACATTTCTTCACATGCTACAGAGACTTTACGTGACAAAATCTTTGAGTGCTTCCTAACTATCGAAAAGTTGCGATTGCTTCCAGAAAAATATGAAACATGGCATTAAATGTTATGAATGCGTAAATACATAGGTATTCAGCATTGAATGAGCTAGAGCAACTGCTTACTCGAATCTAAGCAGCTGTCAAACTGCCATGGATGTTCCCCAATTAATTTTGGAAATGTATCCAGAGCAAATAAAAAGTTGACTGGCATGAATTTCTTGCTTTTCTTCTTTTTCTCCTGAAATACTTGCGGAAGCGGCGTTTCTGCGCTTCAATGCACGCTTCGCCACTGATTAACAGAAAGTGGGTAGAAAGAAGAATAGGTATTTTTAAGATTAGTTCTCCGAGGAATGAATAGAGAAGGTCATGTGAAGGTAACACATCAGATTCTATTCCTCTCTCATTTCTTGACCTGCCAAGAGAACGGAATTCAGTAGATGACCCGCACTTATAACATCTATGACCCTATGCCTACTGTATTCCCCTTGTACTTATAAGGAAATGTGCAATATAGCAGCATATGCAAATGTTTAACTCGATTACAATTAAGTAGGTCAAAGTTAGGATTAGCTTGTCCAAGAATAAATAGAGAAGGTGGTGTTAGTACAGCACACCACAATTTTCTAATTAGAGCTGGCCACCAGCTGCAGCAACATCATTTCTTTACTGGAAGGTCAGAAAGCATAGGGCCTCTCGGATAACGCCCTAAAGCATTGTTTGCAGGGGCCAGACAAGAAAATCCAATGTAAATATACGTCCGTAATAGCCCGGCTAGAGCCTTTTTACGAGCTACTGGAAGACATAAAAATAATCGTAAAATTGGTTATATTTAACAACCCCCGCTGCTCTTGGGATTTCTCAACAATTTCCGGCTGGCCATTTCCCGCTGCAGCACATTTACATTGTTAAGTATGGCGTTCCTCTTTGTTGTCCGGAAAGTTGTATTAATAACATAAGCTGGCAACATGCTTCCATGTACATATATCTACTTCGTGTTTCGCATTTCCTGAACCCTGCATTTCAATGTGAAGATTAGTTTAGCTTTTAATTTTGTATGCAGATTCTGGTTCTATAAAGGACACTGGTATTTACACGGGATATCAGGGACAAAGAACAGCTACGACAAATACACTTGGTTTACCAAAACAGGGCTCACTCCAATGTTAAATATGTACAGATGATTCTGAACAGGAATTACAGCAAACAATTAAGGTGGTGTATGAAGTACTCACAACTGCGGGATATTTTTAAATTACCAGTATTGTAATGTGTGAAGCTCGTGTTCGGGAGGCCTCGGTTTCGATACTTTTGACCGCCACTCTGGCTTTAATTTCTTTTTCAGTTTTCCTTGCTGGTAGGCGAATGCTGGAGTGGTTCTCATCTAAGATTTCCTTTGCATAATTTGCATTTCAAATACGTTTGCGTCTCCTCTTTCAAGTGTGTTACTAGGTTTTGTCACACATGGCTGTGCCGGAGAGATGGTGTGGATGCTTGCTCAAAGGATATAGTATTCCCTGAATAAATAGTATATATACAGATATATACAGTATTTATACAGGTATAAATAGAAATGTTATACAGGGATACTTTAGTGATACTCTTCCTCCCTTGATAGCTACAGCAGTGGAACAGATCTTCGAGACTGCAACTGTTAGGGACTTCCCCGCGTCTCTGTGGCCTGTTTACCTGCAGTCGATAGTCTTATGTGTTTTCCTCCATTACGTTCATTACTCATCGGGCATGTTAATCAGAGTGGATTTATGTTGGTCGCAATGCCTAAAAGAGCAACTATTATCTGTCTGACAAATGAGTGCTGTTGTTTGGGGAGGTCGCTGCTGTAGCGTGCCTAGGTTTAGAGAGGTCAGAGAAGGCGGGAATATACAGTATGGCCGCTGGGTCTTCCGCTCGGACGTTTTGCGGTTGCAGGAGGCGGATGGGGAAGGTTAATAGTACCAGCATGCAGTAATGAGCAATTGAAAACATATCTACAAAATTACCCTTAGAATGAAAACATAAGACTATATATTAGCTTTGAAACATTGAAATCCAACTTGCAATTTCACTATCTTGCAAGATATTCATTACAGCGCCACTCTATTCAAATATTTCTTTCACATCTTTTACGCGCGTTTACTGCTTCTATTGGTAGTACTGGGAGCCTGTACATCCGGTGTTGTGCTAGCGCCAATCAGCATTGACGTTGCTAGGCGTGGCCTCCGAATCCAACACCGTGTTGCCACTTTAATTTTGTGTGGACCACGTGGCTTCACTTGCCTTTGGTGCTTGTGCTGGTGAAGTTTTTTTGGTATTTTGTGTGTGTGTGAATTCGATTTTTAGTGTTTGTAAATCCTATTATTATCGCTATTGTAATAATATGGCTACTGGTTCGTGAAATATGCAAATGCATGAAATATTTAAAATACGCATTGATCCTCGGCTTGAAATCCCCGCTAAGGAACTGGCAACAGCCCGCTTCCCCCTCTCCATAAATACCAGAGCCGGAGAACGGCCGGCCTAGAGACACTAGACTCTACCCATCAAAACATCAGAACAGCCTATGCAACACCCCACTTATTTCTGCACATGCAAAATCGATAATGAATGAATGAATGTGTAGTGTTTAACGCCCGCTTTTACTACATACGGCACCTGATGATACATGAGATGAAGATGGAGCACCGGTGGAATGAGATGGCGGGGGAAACCGGAGATCCCGGAGAAAACCCGCCCAGCGCCGTGTTTTCCACCACAAATCTCATTTTGCGGTCGCCTGGGATCGAACCCGGGCCGCCTTGGTGAGAGCAGAGCGGTCTAACCGCTGAGCCACGGCGCGGCCTGCAAAATCGATATCCTATGCCTTGAAGTATTCTGCAGTATGTGTCCTACCTTCAAACAGGTTCATTTCTTTAACAACATTCATTAGTTTACGTACTGTAGGAATTTCTCTTCTCTGTTCGTAAAACTCGAGAAAAGTTCTATGCACAAATCATTTTTCAAACTCATAGACATCGAACCTCTTTGGATGTGGGCTATATTTACCAAATGTTGAAAGTATTTCTCCCGTAAGCTTTCAATTTGAACCACTTTCACTATATTATGCACAGTTCGTTCCCTTTTCTCCATTGTCGTTGCTGTCCTTTTTATAGCATCATTTAACGGAATAAATACACTTTTACGTGTATGTTCTTTATATCAATTTCCAACTTTGTGAACGTATGACTTACGGTATTTGCATTTTGACTTGATTCGAACCGTCCACTGTAAGGGACTTAACTGCTGAATTTCAATATGCCAAATGGTGCAGGGCATGCAGCGGGAATGGTGACGCAATATCGCTTATCTGTTTCTTCTTACCCTGGCCATCTGTATTCACTCCTGAGACAGGTTATACAAGAACTCTAACACGAGGTGGTAGGCATCGTAACAGTAAAGTTGCCGGAATCTTCGCAAGTATTTAGCACTTTTGGTATTATTCACATTTAAGAAAAGGCTACATTCAAACTTATTTCCTCTTTTATTGCTTACAGGAAGTATTGAATTCTTCCAAAAAGTTTGATATGCAGACTTCAGTAGAACTACACATTTTGAGGTCCCCTGAATAAGAAAATTAAAAATCGGTATGTGACTTCCTATACAAAATCCAAAGATAACACGCTGTATACATATTGCGGACAGGCAATATGTTCAAAAGATAAAAGGCTGTCGATCTGCCCATTGTAGTTAACGAGGGATACAAACTGATATAATTTTGGTTTTGAATTATGCTCTCCACAGAAACACAGAGACACTTTTCTGAAAACGCTTTTTTTTTTTGTATTTAGATGACCTCAAATTATGTATATAAGGTAAAACCTATGTACCGAATAGAATACCTTCGCTACCTAGAGATACTCAATATTACTCCTTAGTGATATTTACAGGAGGGACACAAACACTAAAGGGTTTTGCAAAACCTCAGGCAGGATTATGGTTTGAAGGTGCAGAGAAACCAAATTTGTTTAGCGATTTAACTGGGAATAGATTCCTCGTATAGTATGTTCTTTCTGCTTGGAATAGAGAAAAATATATCGGGGTGTGGAAGTTAAAAAAAGTGCCTCCACAGATGGAAGATGCTAATAATATGCATATATTAAGTTTGCGTGAGTTGTAGTTGTCTACTGATTGAGTGGCCATAGAGTCAATTTAATTTGTTCTTAGGACTTAACAAATAAATAAATAAATGAATAAATTCAAACATTGGAGCCCTTCTCACAGCATCTTCATGTACCAACAAATTGAGTTTAGCCCACTTGAGTTTGTAGCATCACATTTGTCTTTGAAACAACTATTACAGCTGAGCCGGTGTATCCCTTTCAAGCGTAATCCTTCCTGACACTTGGTTATTGGAAGATGAGCATCTATCTGCTAATTTAGGTGAGGCAGAGGAAGCGTTCGTTAATTCCATTGTTTCCAGGCCTATTGTGCCGGAGCGCGCTCTTACCCAGGTGCCCCATATAATGGAGTATTAACGTGTTTTGTCAGCTGGGTTCGAAATTTTCCAGCCCGGGGTGGAATTTGAAAGCAAGCCGGAAGGAATTCAGTTTCCATTAACGTCGGTTTTCTTTAGTTGGGAAGTTTTAGCTAGATAACAGGTGTGTTCCCTAGGGAGGGATTTGAAAGGACTGCGGCTCAATGATAGTATGACAGGATGGATTGGGGCAACCTGGATAGAAGGGTGAGAAATATGTTACAATTTATTGAATATAATTTATCCTAACCAATATTTGTAGATTGATTTGGTAGATATTGATAAACAATATCCTACAATACAATGCTATAAATCCATTGTGCAGCATTCACACAACTTTCTCTATTCACTCTTCCACGAAATCTTCCAGCAAAATATTCTTCTTCTACGTGCGTTTTGTTAATCAAGACTAACTTTCACTGCACGCTGTCTGTATTGTGATATAGTAAGCTTAAGCAACAGTCAGATTCTTAAATAGCGAATTGCTATATAATGGCTGTAAAATTCCACGCTCTCTGCATTGCCACGTTAAAAAACAAGCATTTGAGAATTCAAAGTAATAACAAGCAATATCTCCGAAATTATTAACCCACAACAAATACACATATTCAACATAATTTGTGTGCTTTAACTTCTTTGTGTAGTAATATCTCTTACGATTTATGAGTTACAAAATGTCATTCAGAAAGAAGAGAACTTCATTGGCTACTCCTAGAAAATTCAAGATTTATGTTATATGTACCATGAAAATACCTTAATAAAATGGTAGTTTAATCAAAATATAGCCATATTTCAGAAAATCAGATATAAACCGAACTCTTTACATGTGAGGAGCAATTTTTGGTAGGGAAATTTTTGACAAATTTTCATGTCTATACTTGGTATTTAACCAATTTAATGTTTGGGTGTGATACCAAACTTATGGATCAGTTGAATAAATGAATAGGCACTTACAATAAAATTAAATATGAATATTTTTTACATTTTTGTTAAATCTTAAGAAGCTGTAGGTTTGGCAATAGATTATGAGCACAGTTTGTTTCTGGATTCGGTAGGTTACGTTAGAGAGGGTAGTGTATCAGTGCGTTACATAGGGACACCCTTTGGAGCACTATAAACTACGATATAATTGTAGCCATCTCATGCACTTTCAATGTTTTGCACACAAGGTGAACCTAGTTGATGATTTGATCACAAAATAAATGTCACAACTAAACTATTTCATGTCTAAACTGAAAATGGGTTTCTTGCATTCAAGAAAAATGAAAAGTGCTGATATGAAATTTCTTGAAAAAAGCGACCCAAATTTTCCAGCTGTAGTGTTTCCTCTCCCCCTGCTCATATGTTATAATTCATGCTTTAAATTTTTAGAATATGTGAGCAAATATTTAGATGCACTAAAATATTTTATTTTAATATTTGGATAAAAATTTGTTAAACAGCAGTTCTTCATACCTACTAAACATTTTTACTGATGAATGCAATTATTTTGAAATATACCGTCAGGCTAAATTTGTGGCCTAGTTGTCAGTGTCAATTAGCAAATTAATTCCCCAATTGAATGGCTCTTCTACCCCTTTGCACATAAGTTGTGGTGTGAGATTTCAACTTTATACTCCTTGCTGAAAAGGTGTGCTGGAGGATGGTTACCCACCGATAGAATGCAATTCATGGACACCTTTTCAAATGAAAATGTAAAACGAAATATTAAAACATTTTTATGGCGTGTATGCTTAAGTTGAATAGCCACATGGCGGAAAATGTGACAAATGTCTTTTTCCAAGAGATTGGCAAGCGTTCTAATCCTGTCACTGCTGGCAGAATTACTTCAATAAATTACAGGTTTTTAAGTGAAAGTAAAAGTAAGATCTCATTTTTTCGTGATGTTAAAATGGATCAGTTGAGTGATATGAATATTTCCATTCACAACTGATGCCACCCATGCTGAATCATAACGATGTAGACTGCCTGCAAATGCTGTTGGCCTTATAAGCTCAAATACTCAGAGTTCTCCCGAGAAGCTCTGCAACGTAATGGGGTCCTACCAAAAGCGTAAATGCTGAAAGATATTTCAATAAATATAATCTGATTGTGAGTGACAGAATGACTCAAATGACAGAACAGAATGTGGAAATATGGTCACTGGTTTCATTCAACAGCGCTACTAAATCATAAACTTATGAGTTATGGCGTAGGCTAATTTTGTGCATTTTCTTTTCATTGTGCTAATTTTTTATCAGTATGAATTTATCTTTTTTCTGTTATATAGTATGCTTTAGTCTGTATCAGCTCGTTATATATTTTTGTGTATTACTTTAATCTCTATTAATGCAAAATAAATCGGCACCTTATGTACTTTTAACTCATTGTCATTAACAAGCCTCCATAAATGTGTTTTAAATCTCATATTAATAATATTAATGCTCATCATTTAAAAAGATTAACTCAAATTAAACTGTTTTTCAAAATGCTATAAATTGATAAATTATAAAAGTATAAATGCTACAAAATGCTAAATGTAGAAATAAAAGTGCTAAATTTCTGATTTCAAAATGCTAAATATCACTACCCCTACTAATCGGATAGGGATGCAGCGATGATCTCCGCCTGGGTCGGATGCTACAACATCCGGTCCTTGGCGTTGGTTACGATGCTCTGGAAGTCGCAGGTACCTCAGCTGCTCTCGTCTTTGCATGATGATCTCTTGCCTTGGGCGTGGTTCCGGATAGGAAGCGATGAGTATTTTGTTAAGGAAATGAAAAGAGTTGTAACTTTCTTTTAGAAATTTTAATTTTAATTAATGGAATAATTAACACAAACTCGTTGTTACACTAAATTAATATACACTTTGTAAGCGTCGATATTTCTGTTTTATTTGCACCATGATCTGCACAGCATCTATTTTCAAGTTTACGGACCGAATAGCATTTGCGCCCAACCTTGATGAAGTATGTACAAAGAACGCCGAATTAGGCTAGTCTCTTGTCGTTGCTATGGCCATTCAACACATGTTTATTAGTCCACGTCGTACGTTTACTGCTCATTGTTTGTTACCATTTTTGATAATCCTTTAAAAAATTTTCCTTTAAGTCATTTCTAAACAATTTTAACATTAAAGCAATATTTCTTTAAAATGTACAATAATATTATCATTATTTAAACATTAATAATATTCTTTTTCCTTTGCTTCTATCTCTAAAATCAATATTTCACTTTCAATTGTTCTTTTTAACCTCGTTCCCTTTTTACTATAACTTTTTTTAATTTTCTAAGAAATTCTATCTAAAATAAGTGTTTCAATCCTTTCTTTGAATATACACCTACGCATATCCTGATATCGGTTTATCTGGAGTAGTATCGAACCAGAAAATACTGCTACAAGCCAGAGCGTCATTGATGCGGCTGACCGCGCAGTGGCTCAGTGGTTAGACCGCTTGGCTCTCGCCAAGGCGGCCCGGGTTCGATCCCAGGCGATCGCAAAGTGAGATTTGTGATGGACAACACGGCGCTGGGCAGGTTTTCTCCGGGATCTCCGGTTTCCCCCGCCATCTCATTCCACCGGTGCTCCATCTTCATCTCATGTATCATCAGTGTCATCGCCTGCGGTGCCGTATGTAGTAAAAGCGGGCGTTAAACACTACACACACATTGATGCGGCTAAAGGAGACTACTTTCCAGACACTTACACACAAACCATTTCCTTCCTTAAATGCTTATTTTTGTAATTCAGATCGTGTTAATATATTTCCAGGTGAAAGCTCGATATCAAATTTTGGATGGAATGCAATTACACCTCTACTTAGATGAAATATTAGACTAAATAAGAACGTACCCTTGAAGGTGAGACACCATCCTATTTGTTTTCCTTCTCAAATACGTCCGCCTACCTCCAATAGACAGGTCCTGCAATGAATTCAATAATAGCTATTTAGAATATATCATATAAAGCCTACCAAACTTGTATCTACTTAGGCCAATAATAATAAAAAGAATGATATGATCAAGTATGAAATATATGTTTTATGGTGTGGGGCTTACTAATTCAAATTTACTTTCTTTATGGTTTTCCGCATTGAAGACCAACCTAACATATGACAGGTTAATAGCTAAAGTAAAAATCCTGTTCAAAGAAAGATGGGAGTACCTATAATTCATTTCGCTCATTTGAATGCAAGTTTCACGATGTCCTTACAAACACCTTTTGAACATCAATAATTATAGAAAAGGTTTTGCTTGTTACGAAATAAAAAGAAATAATAGGCACAGAAGATATGAAGGCCGAAAGCAAGTAAGTCGTGACAGATATTCTTCTGGTACTTCAGTTTTTTTTCCTTTCTGCATTATAAAAAGAAGTCGGTAGTGGTTTTATTACATAGGCACTGTCTATCGCTCTTTTAACAGTCTTTAAAAAGACACGGCTGGAAAAGTCATAAAGATGGTAATTAATAGTTCTTCTGCGAACAAGTGAATGGCACTAGTTCTTCTTAAATGTCAGTATTCAACATACCCACTCCTTTTGCATGGATGTTAGCCTACTTTGATGCAGCAGAAATGTATGTAACTATGATAAAAGCATAAGATTTCTACATTTTGAGTTTTTAAAACACATCATATTCCAAGTAATTCGAGGAGAACCGTTTTTCCTAGAGTGCAGGTTCGAGTCTCGCCTCTTGCGCAGGCCTTAAATGTTTGTGTACAAAGTAAAAATAGAAAACAGACAGTATAAGGCCAAAACAGAAAAGAAAAACAAAGAAAGAAAACTGAAACAGGTTCTAATATGTTACATTCTAATGGCTTTCTACCCATTCCTCTACACACTATTTTTCCATCTCCTACCTGCTTATCTAAATAAGCACTTTATTTCATCAGTCATTCGGTTGCGAATTCAAAGGGAATTAGGTAATATGACACGCTGATTATATAATTCCGTTCTCTACACATACCCAAGAGAAAGATAAGAAACAGCAGTTTAATGGTGCAAGAAGTATTTGACATTTGAAATTACTAATAAAGAATTACTTAAAATAAGTCCTGAAGCTTACCTGGCGACGAATAATAATTATAATTATATTGTACAATTATATAATATATTATTATTTTATATATTCATTATTATAATATAAGGTTATTTGCGTTATATCCAGTTATACAATTTGTGGTTATAACATTTCTTAAAATATCCTGATGAGGGGAGCGATGTACGCTCCAGAAATGTCGATCTGTAATCGTCTTTTCACCTGGCTTGTTTCCCGAGAAGATCTTGAAAGAATATCTTGGAAAGGGTAAATGCCACAAAAATCTGTTGTGGATAAAGGGAAGTTTTAACCAGATGTACATTGTTTTATAGTAATTGTCTCTCAGTTAAGATCAAAAGTCATATAAATTTCATTTATAATGAAGATTTCTCAAACCTTTTCTAGAAAATTCAAAATACACAATGCCAGTATCTTAAATATAAAGCAATTATACATTTTTAGGGAAAATTAACGAAAACATCTCTACGTAAATGTTAGTTTGCATCCTTGCAAAGCTTCTTATTTTTTCCACTTCTTCTTCTTCCACTCCCCTAGTTGTGGTGTTAGGGGATTCTTGTTGCTCTATCCCATATGCCATTAGGCTTCGGAATGAGGAACCACAACTCTGGACCAGATAAGGAAATCCAAGATTGGTGTACAGTCCGATGTCTGGAATGAGGGTGTGATAAATAGATGAATGGAATGAAGGTGAACTGGATGTGATAATGGAGCCATTGGTGGAATTATGGCGGAGAAAATCGGAGATCCCGGAGAAAGCGTCCCCAGAGCGGTGTTGTCCCCCCACAAATATCACATGCGGTCGCCTGGGATTGAACTCGGGCCGCCTTGGTGAGAGCCAAGAGGTCTAACCACGGCGCGGCCGTCCTTGCAACACACTGATCTCAATACCAAATTTAACACTTAACTAAATTTTCGTCTTTGAGTTATGCTGTTGGTACACACCGATGTCTTTCAGGCCATTTAAAAGCATGTACTACTTATCTAATCTCGGTAGCCAATTTTTGGTTGGTATGCATGCCTCCTCTACCTACTATAGATGCTTGAGAAATTATATGTCCCCTGATATCAAACTATTAATTGCTATTCTTACGACCGTACTTGGTAAACAGAACTTCACAACTGGTTAGATAGATATATCAGTTGTTTCAGTTGATGTATATATGCGGCGATGTCAATTTTTTATCTCGGGCTCTATCCAGAACGTCAGACAAATCGATACACAGACAATTAGGGTTCAGGTAGAATATTTCGATTGACACCTGTGCAATCTCAGGTAGATGCGGTTTGATAACACTGACTAGTCCCTGTTAGGACCGTTCAATATGTGACGCCTGAATCAATCAAGCTGACTCCGTGGAAACATTTGTGGTGATCCCATCTGACTTGGCTTCTCTCAGTTTTCAAGTAAATACTCCAAATTTGCACTTATAAAACATAAGGTGCGTTACCTTCATATGACATTCTCTATCTTCTGTCGTCTACCAGACTTTAATTAGTTTCTTCTATTCCTTTGAGGAACATAGAGCATCAATAAAGGTATTTCACCTTCCTCTGTGACTAGCTAACCGCTTCACCTCACTCGAGCTCTTACCACTCTTGTTAAGTTCCTCTTCTATGGTTCTTCTCCATGTCAATTTAGGTCTACCCCTTTGCCCTGCTCCTTGAGGATTCCAATCCATCACATCCTTGTCGATAGATCCATTGTCCTATCCAGTTCCGTTTTCTCTTTTTTGTTTGCACCTTTATTTCATCTTGGTTGTTCGTGTCCATAGTTCTTCGTTTGTTACAATATCTGACCCACGTATTTCCAGAATTTGCCTTGATAAATTATTTCAAAAAGTCTTTAAATTCTTGCTTATTTATTCTATTAATTTCCATGTTTGAAAGCCATACAAGAATACCGATTTCACATTTGTGTTGAAGAGTCGTAGTTTTGTCTTCCTTGTTATATTTGCATTTTGCCATATGGCGTAGAGATGCACAAATTCTCCATTTGCCTGTTGGATTCGCCTCTTTGTGCCTTCTTCTTCATCGACTGTCTTGGTAACAGTTTATCAGAGGCTATATAAATTATTCTGTATCCACCTTATTCGAATCTAGATAATCCTTTGTAGAAATGACTGCATTTAACATTCTGTTACAGATTTTGTTAAAAATACAGAAGAAGTAGCAGTAGTCAAATGTTGAAGTACTGGCGCTATAAGCTGTGTTAAACCTACACACTGCTTGCAATCAATCACAAGAAACAATTGAAAATCGACTAGACCTTTAAGAATATTCAGACAAAGTGTTAATGAAATAGAACAATTTATAAGGAATATCTTTGAAACTATTTATTCTATGTGTTGTGTTGCACGCTGCAGGCTCTCATAACGTCTACCGATTATAGAAGGTTATACAGATGAATAATCAATGAGTTCGGTAACTTCCCAAGATGCGACACAAATATTTTCAAGAAAATTTCCTTTTCTCAAACTGCCCTTTACATGAACCATTTTTGCATTGCTTTTTATTTTCCAAGAAAAGCAAATTAACGTATTTTATTAAAACATCGTGATTTTCAGATATGACTAGCAGTAACAAAAATATATGCTCATTTTATGGAAAATGTCTGTGAACTCATTTCCATTCCGTAGGAATTCTGCTGTTCTGGTAAACGTTATAAGAGAAACAAAAATATACCACACACAAAAAGTTTATTTATTTAAAACACATAATTTATATGACTTCACTTGTTTGTAGTATCAGTCATATCCGACAATATCAATTGGAATGTTTCAGCACTTTGTCATTTTTAAAGCGCGGTCTCTATTCAGCGGCTTCTCTAGACTAAATGGGAAAATAATGGAATTTGAAGGCAAATACATAATCACTCGCTTTTAAACATCCGACTATGGATTTGATTTCCTATATTACTCTTCCACTTTAAATAAAATTTGCATCAGAATATTGTCACATGTGGGGGTTGAGGAATACCTGGAAACATCAAGTTATTTAATGTTATTTAATGCTTACATCCTGTGAGTGTAATTCTGCTGACCCACGAGAACAGCGGAATACGCGATTTCACATAATTTTAGCTTGTGACATCAGTTTCTTATTTACTCATGTCGATCATGTGCAGGTTGCCGGATGTGGACTTTACTGACTTAGTAACTTGAGCCATCTGGATGCTGAAACAGCATTCTTTGTCAGAAAAATGTTCTAAGACTCATAAGAACGCTAACGTTTGTTTGGGAAACCTTTACGTTGTTTCTTTGGTGTGGGTTTGCCGATTTGGCGCTAAGGCGCCATGTTGAAAGTTACAGTATTTAAAGAGTACGTATTTTGATAGTCCCGGATCAATTTAGTTTGAGCTCTTCCGGAGGTCACGCTTGATATTAGAATCAGAGACGTCTTATCACCCATCAGCGGTCTCTCCTCTACACATATCCTCAACGCACACGATATTCATCTCCAAGGTAAGACCCGTTTTGGTATTTGTACGAGTATGTAATTGTTATCAACATTTCATCCCTAAGTATCCTCAAGACTAGGGGAGTGCCTTTGTACTTAAAATTAAGAATTACGCTATAGCAAATTGGCATATTGTACAACTCTGTGTTGTCTCTAATTTGCTTCTACTTTGCTTTACCATCCAGCTCTACCATCTGTCGCCCACATCCCATCCGCTACGCTCCTAGTTACAGAGCAGTCTGGAACCTCTAACATACACTATACTCAATCCGTAACATTTGGCTGAGGCATCTCAGTTACAAGTTACTTGTAACAATATTTCTGCAAAGGTTGATCTTGACTAACCTGAAGGAGGTAGCAAAATGACTTCGTAAGAATCTGTACTATTGTAGATGTACGATATTGTCGTATATACCATTAATCGTTAGTGAGCAAAGAAATTATTATGAATGAAATTCAGCAGCCTTTATTCAATGAATTTTGATTAATGGTTACCCTTTATTCTCTATATAAGTACTTGTAGTAAATAGGGGAAGTACTGCATTCTCCCCTAAAGTTCGGTATCGACATTCCATCGCAAAAGCATGTAGTGGTATCCCATCAATATTAAAAAAATGTAGGAAAAGGATGTGTATGCTATTAACGTCCCCGAATATTGTGTCATATATTAGATTTTAATCAAAATACCATAGGTTTGTATTCATAATCGGTCTTGGAATACGCGGCAGCTTGTTACTTCAGTTGGATTTACAGTGGACCATCGATTTTCTTATTCATAAACCGGAACTTGCGCTGGACCAGGATAAACACCCTGTTCCGGCACAAATTGTGTTCTGATTACAGACAGATCATCTTTACAAAGTGGACGACTAAGCAGTGATAAGCGTAGCTGCTGCAAGTAGAATTCGCAAAACAGACGACGAAGAAAACTTATCTACAAAAGTTGGATATAATTAGAACGTATAGCAACCTAATCTTCAGAAATAGACACAGTTTTGGTAAACTAAACGCATACATTAAATACATAGACAGGAAAATGAAAGCCAAATGGTTTTACCAATGGTCCAAGAATCTCACCAGCAAACTTCATGATATTTTACCTAACCCTGAAAGAAAACTCTCTTAAAAATCTAAAACGTCAGGATCAGAATATCGTCACCAGGATTAGAATTGGTCACCGCAAACTCACACAGCTTCCTGCTCTCGAAATAACTCCCTCCGAACTGTGGTAGATGTCAAACAAGTTTAACGATCACCTACATCATCTCAAACTGCCCTGTGTACCACAGGTGGAGACAGAAGAACCAAATTCCGGCAGATCCTACAGCTCTCAATGAAAACAGCATGGTGCCAAGGATATTACAGTCTTTATACTTCTTTATACCAACTATTGTAATAATAAATTCTAATATTGATAATATGAATCACAACTTATTACTCTTAACGCAAGATGTACACATAATGGCAATTTTGTTATTAATTCTGCTGTAAATATGGTTGTGATACTGAACTTAACCTCCACATTACTTAAATCTTATCTTGCTACAAGATTATTATTAAATATGCTGTCATTATTGCTGTCTACAGGAACGATAACCGAGGCTTGAGTACTTTAATTGATACACAAATCCCAAAAGCATTTCGCCATTACGCAAACAGAGGATATCAGGATAACATTGCTGAGGTGCATGATAATACTCAGGCGTCAGTAAGCCGCATTATACCTATAGTAGTGTCTCAGGTGCTATTGTCATTCCCTACATTCTCTCGGCAAGGAGAAGAGGATTGCGTTATTATGGACCGGAATTTCCGAAAGTGACTTTTTTACGTCCTCCAACGTTAACTCATATCGGACTATGTGTTACGAGCAATAACATCTCCCTGGTAGCTCACTAATTAAATCAGTTACACTTTCAAAATAACTATTTATTACCACAAATAACTGAATTTCAAAACAGTTGCTTCTACACACCGTCCATGATGCCTCGCAAGCTTCTATCGGCAGAGCAGCCAACCTACACAAGAAAGTTACAAAAAATATCGATTCTGCTCATCAGAGCTACCACCACTGTTCCCCGTGGCCTCAACACTATGAATGGATTGGGTGAAATGATGCTCAAATGAGCCCAGGGTCCTTAGAGGTTAGAGGTACCCGACATTCGTCTTTCAGGATAAGGGAAACCCCCGGAAAAAACCTTATCCAGGTAACTCACCCTGACCGAGATTCGAACTCGGGACATCTTGAACGTGAGGCAGACTCGCTGCCACCACGCTACGGAGGCGGGCCGGCAAGTGATTGTTTCAGTATCAATTAATATAACGCAATATTTCGTAATTAGCCTAAGATATGGAGTGATTAGCATTTTAATAAGCAGCAAAGTTAGCTTATGTTTAACTAAAGATTTGCTGTGTAAGTTTAATGTAAACATTCCAACAAGCTGAACCGTTATTGAAAGTAATTATATCTTGATACTTCATAATTGTGGCTAATATAGCTATTAGTGGCTAATATACATGGGTGCCGTGGCCGAGCGGTTAGACCGCTTGACTCTCATTAAGGCGGCTCAAATTCAATATGAGATTTGTGGTGGACCACACTGTGCAGAGGAGCTTTTTATTCGGGATCCCCGGTATCCCCCGTCATCATTCCACCAATTGCACCATTATCATCTTTCATTTCGCCCTCATTTTGTCATCTACTTTGGATTTTCCATC